>VDFB02212121.1:0-34826 GCA_007258455.2 Sequoia sempervirens
GTAAAATAAGCATTAAATGCCTGTTCCATCCAAGTCTGCCTAGGATCCGCAATGCAGTTCAGACCAATGCGTGGGAAGATAATAGGGAAGCACAAATCACATTGCAACCTATCATTAGCTCCCTTCCCTATTATCCTGATTCCGATCTAGCTCTTCATGTACTTTCAAGAATGCCCCATCCAAGTCGGCTACTGGTGGTAGGGGCAGAACCCTAAGTCGATTCTCAATGGACTCAATCTCTTCTCTTGACCGTTTGACCGACCTATCCCAATCTGTCTTATACGTTAGGTACTTATCAATAACTGCAAGGTAGGTGGCCACATCATCCAACTGGTGCTCAGAAAAAGAACCATCCTCAAGTGGTGCGTAGACGTCATGCCACCATTTCCTCAATTGTTCCAGGCTCAAGTACTTGGGTGCGATCTTCCTTCTTCCCATCATAATTTCAAAGAAGGCAATCGATCCATTGTAGACACCAACTAGGGTATCATCAATCTACTTCCTTTGCTTATAAATTTTCTTCAATACCTTATGCCTGATCTGCAATGCCTCATACCATTCCCATGGTTCGGAAGCTCTAGAAGAAGGATGGATTCTGTCACTTACCAACCTGTCCCGGGTGTACTCCATTATAGTTCTAGTTTTCTGCAGAAGGAAATATGTATCTTCTTTATCCTGTGCCGACACCTTCTTCAACCACTCAGTTGCCATGATAGCATCCTTCCCAGTTGACATAATTTCCTTAATAGCTTCATCACCCTTTATTTGGACTCCTTTCAACCAATTCATAGTGGCAACAGTGGAAGCTTTCATCTTTTCTAGCTCGGTGATGGTCTCTTGAGGTAGAGGATTTGCAGCAGAGGAAGAAGGGTTAATGGACTGTAGTGGTTTCATTAAGTCTTCCAAGCATTTCTTGAGATTTTTATTTTCTTTCTTTAGCTCCTGCTTGGTCTTCATTTCCTTCCTCAATCTACCCACAATAACTGCACTAGACCCCTCATAATTTTCAATGTCTTGCTCGATCGATGTAGGCCCTAGATTGAAAGTCTGAATATTGTAATCCTTACAAGCCACATCATCTCTATTTTTATCTAGAGAAGGGGTGGAAATGTGAACCACCCTATCATGAGCCTCATCCCTTTCAATCCTCGAGATCACCCTAGCTCTCTTCTTACTTTTATCCTTTCTAATTGTGGCTAGTAGTGCATCCCAATTCAGTGGACTATCTTCCACAACAACTTGCTTTCTCTTTATCTCCTTGTCCATCCAACCAGGAACAGTGGGCTCCAATTGCACATGGCTCCACCCCATTTCTTCTCGTTGATCTCCTGCTATCTCCTCTCCCAAATTTTATTTCTCAGGAGTCTCATCCGTCTTACTTTCTTTCTCTTCAACTTGTTTCTCCTCAGGCATAGGCGAGGGAACCTTCACTGTTTCCTCCTCTCCTGGAGGGACTTCTTCAGTTCTAACAGGGGAATCCGCATATGCAACCATAGGGGACTACATTATCTTTTCAATTTCTGCCTCTGCCCCATGAAGATCACCTTCATGAAACTCCTCTCCTTCAGTATATGGATGATCTTCAACATCCTCTGACTCACTAGGTTTACCTTGAGCTTCATGAGCAAAAGGCACATCATCATGCTGCTCCTCATAAGAAACCACTGGAGGGAGATCTGCCCTAGGCATACTGTCTTTGGGAGAAGGATTCCTAGACCTCCTTGCATACACCTTGGCCTTCTCCTCTGAACTTTCAACATTTATCACTGGTGGAGCCACTTCTTCCTCCCCAGCCTTGGAGCTTGCCTTTTCTGACAATTTTATGATTCTTCTCCTCTTGGGCACTGACACATCAACCTCAGAACCCTGATTTTCAGTCTCTTTTTGTTTAGTCCTCTTAGTCCTTGTCCTCTTCCTGGACTTTGGCTTTCGTTTCCTTTCTGTCTCCTGGGCCTATGTTACTTGAACACCTTTTATCTTGATTTTGAATGGAGAATCCAACTTACCCTTTCCCTTGGGATCCTACTCGATAGATTCTTCAGAGGTGGAGTGGGGATCCGAATATCCCATTAGTGCATAGGTGCACTGTACACCATTATTTTCTAGCTCCCACATCTTATGTTTCAACCACATCCTAGTAAATTTGATAACTGGATCCATTAGTTGTTTCAATTCTGTATTTTCCTCCTCTAACCAATCCACATCACCAATTGTTCTATCTTTTATGGCCTCATAGGCATGATCCTAGATCAAGTTTCCATCGTCCTCCAATTGATTGGGAACTACCTTTACATTATACAACCATACTGACTCAACTGGAAGCCAAGAGAATTTCCCCTTCCTGACCTCAAATTCATCACTGTAGTTGGCCCAGTAGTCCTCCAAATTCACCTTGTGGAAATACTCTTTACTAGCCTTCTTTTGGACCTCTCCTGTAATATCAAACATTAATATCTTAGAATGAAAAGGCAGACCGAGGGTACTCATTTCTTCCTCTGAAGCCTAGGAAGAAATAATGGAAGGACACGCTTCTCCAATGCCAATCCTTAGGGGAAAATCTCCACCAAACCCTGTCTTGTGTTTGTCTTTCTTGACAATGGCATCAAAGTCACAGATCTGCCTAGTTACTTCCAACAATATAATGTGATCAGTGGGATACCTTGGAAGTCTTTACGGGGCCCTTTGGCAGCCATCAATCCGAATGTAGGAGAAAGTTGGGAACTGAATAAACCATGCCCCATATTTTTTGATGAGTTCTTTGGCTTGGTCTGAGATCCTGACATGTTGTGCCTCCTAAAGTATTATGGTGATATACATGGTAAATGCATCATTTTCCCTCCTATAGTCTGAGCTTCCTAAATACAATTGAGGGAAAAATTCATAGATGATATCCTGTCCGAAAATTCCCTTTGTATCCAATCCCCTGTAGGGGTGGAATCTTGTAAGTGAATAGACCAAATATGAAGTCATTGTGAATGTCTTGGTTTGCAACACATTGGATAACTGCTTGTGAATTACTTGGCTAATGACCCCTGCCCAATGGTAGTTAAATTTCTCTCTTTCCATCCTTACAATCGCATGGCACATCCAATTTTCAAATGTACCAGCACTCTTCAATCCAACCACCCTGCTAAGAAATGTGATGGCATCATAGTACTCCTTGAATTTTGCTCTGAATAGCTGCTTGGGAAATTTAGAATAGTGAGACTTGGGCTTCTCCAGCCAGGAATTGATAAGCTGTTGTGATTTCATAGTCTGTTCATCGTAGAACTCTTGAGCTGCCTCAATGGTGAATCCCACCACATGAGACCGGTCTAGCATATCAAAGGTTTGGGCAATGGAGACTGGGTTGAGATTCACAATAATTCTCCTTTGAGGACCAATAATCCTCTGTGTGTCTTGATCATAGTGCCTAGCGCACTCAAGGACCAACTCATAACACTGCACCGTAGAAGGGGCTACATGAGACAAGCATGTATCCATCATCCTTCTAGTCACCAAAGGAGGATCCTTAGCCACCATTCTTCCTTTAAACTCCTCATAGTCCCAAAGGCCAACATTTGTATCAATGACTTCTAACCAGACGGAAGTGATTTTTCTCTCAGGGACCTTGCTCTTAATGTCCATTTTAATCATCTCTACATCAGACATTGAGGAACCAGCTACTGCCTTGCCAAATTCAGCCTATACTCAACATGGGAGTCATAGTAAAAACCACAGGAAAGCCAGGTCAATTCATCAAAACACCATTAGAATACATCTCATATAGTCAAGGTGTCATTAAATCTCATTTAAAATGATCTTACTAAACTTCCGGTTTCAGAACCATCCGAGGATTATGAGCCAGAGAGGAATTTCGGAAAATTCTGGGCCAAAAGGATTCCAGTGGAATAATCAATAAAACACCTACTAACAATTAAATCTGATCATTTTTCATCAATAAACCACATGGGAGATCCAAATATGACATGAAATAATCATTAAATGTATCACAAATCATAAACAAATCCAATTATCTCACGTTCCTTTATACTTCATCAGATTTCGGGAAAATTTGTGAGGGACGGATTTCTGCAAAGAACGAGCCAAAGAGGAACTTCGGGGAATTAGAGAGGCGCCAGATTTTGAAGAAATCCAAGCTCGACAGAAGTTCGTGGATAAGGAAAAACTTTGAACCAATGCAGATTCTGGGAACGAAGTTTTCACTTCAGCCAAACAAATTCATTTGGAAAGAAGTCACACCGAGTGGCGCATGTCTTGCTGAACGGTGGTAAAGCAAACATATCGGTATCACCAAAGGGGAGTCGGGGTAAGGTCTTGGCGAATCCATCTTTTCTCACCAAATTTTAGGGTCCGAGCAAACACTTTGGCCAAACAAATTTTTTCGATATGAGGTCTCATTGAAGTTGCGATGTCTCAGCGACTAGCGATAGGTTTTGAATTCAGCCAAAGGTCTTGCCAACCGCGTAATGTCTCGCCGACAGAAGATCTGACCCTGCCAAGAAAGGAAGGGGTCTCCATTAGGTCCTAGCGGCTATCGGTAGTCACGCCGAAAGCGCAAGCCTCGACAAGAGTTGTGATCTCACCAAAAGGTCTTGGTGACTTAGCAGGGTCTCAGCGACTGAGATGAACAGAGCTCGACGAAAGAGGAATGAGCTCGGTGAAAGGTCTCACCGAAGGATGGATGTTTCAACAAAGCTAATGAGTATCGATATAACTAGTGAATTCCGCTATGACCTCTTGCCGACCAAGGCTTGTTTTGTCGAAAGCGCATAAAGAAATGTATGTTGGTGAGAGACTTTCTTTCGGGGTGAGGTCTTAGTGACCAAATATGAACTTAGGAAGGCTTCTCAGCGAAATACAGGGTGATCGATATGACATCTCACCGACTTTGAAAGATCATAGCAAATAAAATTCGACAGGGGTGGATTATCCCAGACTGCAACGCTGAGTCACGATTTTACCCAGACACCAAATCGATCATCAATTTCGACATGTTTAACTCAGGACAAGCTAGGGATGGACCTTTCATAGATTTTCTTTGCATTCTAGGTCTATTTTAAGATGAGATAACCTGACATGGCATTGCCCTAGGTTTAAAACCCTATTCATCCGCCATTAGCGCACAGGAAAGCTCAGAATTTAAGTGTTTCAACTGCTAAGTCATCACTAGGGTTTACTAATTACTCTTAGGCAAGATTCATCGAAATGCAAACAGATAAATGAGCTCAAAAATCACCTGGGAGATGACAAATGATGCAATACTAAACAACCCTAGCATGAAATAATCAAATATTCAGGAATTCAAGTCCCACCGGCTCTCATAACATCAACACGCCATTCATAATTCTCAATCAAAGGAAGGGCAATAAAAACATACCATTGTGACATGGGAGTCAATCTCAGAAGTAGCAAATGTGAAGCCCAATGGCGTCCACAAAGAACAGACGTAGGAATGCACAAGAAATCATCACTAAAATCCACAATTTTCCCGAATATCCCAAAACAAAGCCAACCAAACACAAGAAAGCACTCCTCAGCTCAAACAATGGCAAATAGTAAACATGATGGCACAAAAGACCTCAAAAATCAAGTTAAATACATCCTTCAAAGCACACACGAAGCCATTAATGCAATCGATAGGATAGTCAGAAAACCCTGGAAGTCGACGACAGGGCGAAATCCGGTGAAATCCGGACCATGCGGAAATCCGCGAAGACCAAGAATCTTCGAACCACATGACCCAACCGGAAATCAGGCGGGATCCGGGAAAATCCGACCAGGGTGGAAAGTCCCGAATCAAGGCAAAAGCCCGAAATTTATCCAAAACTTAAGATTTTCAATGAATAGCTTGGGGAAACACTTAGGCAATCAAAATAAACACATTTAAGCACATGCCTAAATCAAACAAAACCTCAAAAAAGAAAGGGCCAAGAAACCAAAACCGAAACGAAAGAGGGTCCCTGCCTTCAACGGGGCATGTGTGCGAAAACTGCACAACACAAATGATGGGGAAATTGGAGCTACACTTCGCAAGGCCCGATGTTCCATGATTTACTCTCTAGTAAGTTCAAATGGATTTTTTGTAATGTCTTCAATCTCATATGGCCCTGATGGAGATGATGGTTGTTGTGATGGGGTAACTTAACTTCTTGGATCAAATTCTAGAGGATTTGGATCACTTGAGGTAAATGTGACTTTTTTTCTCCATGATTCTCTTGTGTTGTGATCTTGTCTTTACCATAAATTTTGGGTCACCTCTAGGAGAGTTGTGTTGAGATTTGTAATGTTTGAACTCTTTAGTTGACTAAAATCTAGGTAAAAGGGACTTTCTATGTCTTTTTGGAGAAATGGTGATAATGGGAGATGAAAATATGGGTTATGTGGGAAGTGATCTTTGCAAACGTTTCGGAACAACACTTTTGACTTGAGTTTGATATTTTTATGTTTAGATAAAGGATGTTGATGAACTTTGAAATCTTTAGGGTAGACTCGTGACCTTCAAGATAAACTAGTTCAAAGATGATAACTAACTTAATTAAGTGCATGGAAAAGGATTCATTTCACATAAAAAGTAGCTAAGTTAGGGGTTGGTTTGATAGATGTTTTAAGTCAAAACGTGTTGGGGCATTCAATTTTTTTGCAAATTTTGGTGAAGTGAAGGATTAAATTTTGACAGAGGGGTGGAGGAAATGTTTGACCCAATGTTGACTTAGAGTGAATCTTTGTTTGATAAGACCAAGGTAGTGAGAAACATGCTATACCTATAAAGTTTTCAAATACTAAAGAACCAATGTTTTAGATAAGTGCATTATCATGAAAAAGATAAGGGTTTTGACTCTAAAAGAATACATACAATTCTGGACTATTCCTTGAAGCATGTTTATAAAATTTTGCTACCAACCAGTTTCTATTTTGGTAAAGTGCTAAAAGATGTCTTTTGATAGCTTTTGGACTATGATTCCTAAGTTTAAAGTGACGACTTGTAGAACTTCTTTTGAGTATTTTGATTTTGCATGCCACGCGAGTGGTGGTAATATGTGCCTTCCAGCCACAATAACAGTTTGTTCCTCTTCTTCGTCTAATATTTTTGTTGTGTTTCTCCACTCAATGGGTGTTTCTTTTGTTTCAAAAGTGAAGCTTCTCAAACTACTAATTGTATTGGTTTGTTCTTTGTTAATGTGTTCAAAGTTTGGTTGAATGATATCACCTTCAAGGTTAGGTTGTTCAACGAGAGTGATCGGTCTCCAAATAGTCATGTGGGGTTCAATTGTGTCAATTTATCTTGCTTAAGTGAGTTTCTTTTTACCACAAACACTTGTCTTGATTTTATTTTCAAACTAGATGTCTATGTCAAAAACATCATAAATTTCAAAAGATCCATTTTGTGAAAAGGATGAAGTTGAAGCCATAGTTTGCTTATGTTAACTTTGGAAAATATGGATTGAGATATAAGTCAAGATATTTAGAAATCCTTAGGACAAGAATTAATATCAAGGCTATTTCAAAAGGTATCCATACTTAGACCAAAGTGTTTGAAAGTTTGAGGAAGATTGTGAATGTTTGTTTGTAATGTTTTGGAACCAAGCAAAGTATTAAACTAACTCACAAGCATTTACAACCTTAGGTTCAGAAGATACTACTTGCTAAATCTCCACTTGGATTTCTCCAAACACTGAGACAATGTGAATAGATAGAGATTTGGTGACATTTTCTCCCTTCCATAGCACACACTTCTTTGGACCACCATATCTCAAATCCTGAAGATCCAAAGATCCTAAGGATTTTCTTGTTTCGACAATTGAATAATAAAATGTGGGGTGGCTCTAGAACGACCATTCCTACACCAACAAGCATAAAGGTTTTTGGCTTCTAAATAGTTGGTTCGTAATAAGGGCTTTCATTCAAGGTGGCCATACATGTGGCAAGATTAGCTTGAGATTATGGAGAATCAAGAGGCCTCCCATTCTCTTGCTAAGAAGAGATTTTAACGTATCACATGGATACTAAGGGTGACACTTGTCGATATGACGCATCCACACCTATTGTTTATGACTTTTGTCTCAAACACATTTTTATATAGTGACTTGAAAGAGCTTGGCTTTAGCTCATTACCACTTGGGTTGTTCCCTCCTTTCAAAGCGGGGAGGTAGGCCCTCTAAAGATAAACAATAGCAAGGAAGTATGTTTTTAGTTCGATCATTCCAGTTTGCATGAAACAAGGAGAGAACACACACCACGCCTTTTCCCTACACTAGCAAAGGGGTTCATTTTTAATCCAAATTGAAAGATGTAGGTGATTATACAAAGTGTTAAGGAATGTTTCTGATTCTCAAGATCATCGAGTGGCGCGAGAGAATTGCATACTCATTCACTAACAAATATGTAAATCAAAACATAGCAAACACTCGTTAATTTTAACCCCTAAAGCTAAGATGAATTTATTTTATGCACCAAATGAAATGTTAAGTTGTTTTATCCAATTTTAAACCCAAAGTAAAATGATGAAGTGAGGGTTCAATTTTAGTCTCGTTTGAGCGTTCTTTTTAAACCCAAATGAAAATTAGTGTGGTCCTAAAGCATAAAATGAAAAGCATGATAGATGAGTTATAATTGCCCCAAAAGAGTCAAACACTTGTTACAATTATAAGATTCAAAGATGAGAATGCTTTTTCACTTTTCCTTTTATCGTCCAACTTGTAAAACCCCGTTAGTCTAAAAACCAGAACAATGTTAGAGGCATGTTAGTAATCTGATGAAGTGAAAAAATTAAAACACATTCTAAAAAATGATCGTCAATTTTCTTACCAGAGTTGGGCATTGCTATTCATAATAGCGTGACTTTGGTGAACTTGGGCATTGCTCTACAGAGAAACTATTGGTGATGATAGCATCTCTATTTGAGGAGCGTCGTCATTTGCAAATTTCAATACATCTAAAAAGTATTAGCGTCATAGTTTAGTTTAATCAGTGTCAAGATATTAAATAGGCATTATTGTTTTAGATGAAAATGGTGTTGCTATATGGCGATGCCCAGTAAAGGCATCACTGAAATTCCTTTGAGCATCGTTGTATCTTGCAAAAGTCAGAAAAAATGAAATTCGAGATAGAAATTGATTAAATTCAATTGGTTTTCCCTCCTTCTAGCACTAGAATGTGATTGGACGAATTAGTATGGGTCGATTACACTTGATCCATGAAGAATCAAAGCATAACGAAGCCACTAACATTGAATCTCAATAGGATCATTCAAATAAAAATTAAACTAAACATTTATCAAAACTAAGCATTCTAGACTACGAAAGCGTTTAAATGTCTACTCTAATCCATTCAAAACTTATCTCGTTGTGGGAGTGGTGTCGCGTTGATGTGGAATGACAACCCTTTCCCAATCTCGTGGATAAATGAGCTTGTTCCAATCAATTTTATTGAAGAAAACTGATGGAACGATTGTGAGATGTGTATGAAAACATGATCTTAATCTAAATAAGCATGATGCAAGTTAGTTTAATATTATTTTATGCTAAATGATGAAGATATAAAAATGCTAAGATAATTCTAAATGGATTCTAACCTAATAGATCCAAACACCAATTAATTAAACATGCTACATGGATGCATTATGTGATCATGGAAGCTATTAATGGTAGCTTAAAGCTAATTAATACAATTAAAATAAACTAAAAGATCCTAGATGTGTGCTAAATATGAGTGTGAGTGTCAGTGATTTTAACAGCATAACTTTGATGTTAAAAGATAGATCCCTTTGTCTCCAAATAGTGATTTATTTATAGGAGAGAAAATGAGAAATGAATGGTTGAATCAAAAAAGCTAATCAATGGTCAAGGATGGAGGAAATTGGAGGCATGGATCATGGATTCTCATCAACGGGTGAGAATGCAATATGAGATTTAATCAAGGGCTAACATTCCTTCAAACAAACACACTTTCAACTTGTCCAAGAGGTCATAAGTTAACTTGCACAAGAGGTCACAAGTTAACTTGCTCAAGAAGCTAAGTAAGTTTGTTGAGAAAAAGGAATATTCCCCTTTTTCATGAGTGAGGAGAGAGAATATTATTTGGAATATTCTCATGGGTGAGGAAAAAAGGATGATTTAGTTAATTAAAACTAAATTAAATTGTGCAAAGGAACCATGGGAATATTCCTTTTTTGGATGAATGTGCAAAGGAGAAATATTCCCTTGCAAGTGGGGGGGAATTAGATTTAATTGATAATTGATAATATTAATTATGCAATTAGGGGATTTAGAAGAATTAGATGATATTCATTAAATAAAATGATTTAATGAATGGGGGAAAGGTGGAATGACATTTAATTAAATACCTTAGGGTTATTTAATTAAATAAGAAGATTTAGGGATTTATATTAAATAGTTTGATTTATTTAATTTAACAGGATGAAGTGTTAGCATGAAAGGGGATGAATTCATCTAATTAGATTAATTAGATTAATAGATGAAAATGATGTAATTAATTAAATAGTTAGGCTAATTTAATTAATTAAGCAAAAAGATGATGGATTTCAAGACAAAATGATGTTAGTATACCTAATTCGAGTGCATAATATCATTGAAGACATTTTTAAGTGTCTATAAGATCAAAAGGTCTTCTCCCAACGATTGCCACAAGTTGAACATCAGATATTAGTAACCAAAAACCTTTGTCCTAATAAAAGAAAAAAATGAAAATCTTAGATTTGTACCCTCTTTTTTTCTATGATAGTTGGATGCCGTGCATAGAAGCTCAAATGAGGTACTATAATGTGTCACAAAAAGTGACAGATGTGGATTACAAAACAACAACTGTGGCATAGGGAATAGTGACTATGGCTCACAATGAGATGATTATGTCATTCTAGGGCACAATTGCGACACAAAACTTGTAGCTGCAAGAACACAAAGATCTGACAAGAAACAACAAATCTAATGGTGCAAATGATGTAAGAAGATTGTTAGAATATTAGAATAATAACCAATAGCCAATAAAATTATTTGAAGCAACAATGGTTGAATGATTTTTATTTTTGTAAGACAACAATTAGATGCATCATTCTGGGCAAAAGATGTAGTGTGGAAGACCTTTCATGCATCACACAATACAATGATTACAACATTTAAAGGCTCAATTTTGGCATTGCACAAAACAACTGCATCACACTCCTGAAAAGAAAAATTTCTCAAAATTTTCAAAAAATCTGGTTAGTTCACGTTAGGTTCACCAAATGTAGATTGGGGTAGAATTCAAGAAAGAGCATGAATCAATGACAAAAACCACAAAACTATCTAATTAAAAATAATAAAGACCCTAATCCAACAATGGAGCACAAATGACAATAGAAATTACAATAATGAAGCAATAATACTCAATCTCTATGCCATAGTTGATTCATCTCCATTTCTCTTCTCCATTTTGCTTTGTTTGTTCTCATATTTGTACTATGCAATGAATTTCATAAGCTTGATGTTGATGCAAGAAAACTATATCTCAAGATAGCAAAAAATAAAAGATTGTGGTTCAGGTTGGAATGAAGGTGATGGCTTGATTTTATAGGAATCCTAATTCAAATCAAGGGCGAGGATTGAATGATGAGGTATGATGATCAATGGATGAGATTAATTAAGAAGAGAAGGGACAAGGATGGGAAGGATGGAGCAAAACTCAAGAAATTAGTTGAGATTTAGGGCTTGGAGCTAAGAAGGAATAAATTAAATAATGACAATAATTATTTAATTTAAGGGAGGGAAAATGAATAATTAAACAATTAAAATAATTATTTAATTATAGAAGAAAGGTGGAGTGTGAAATATTAAATAATTAAAAACAATTATTTAATAATGGGTGGAGAGAAACGATAAATAATTAAATAATTAGAAATAATTATTTAATTATGGAGGAAGGTAAATGATAAATAATTAAATAAATAAGATTTATTTAATTATAGAGGGAAAAAGCTAATGAATGATTAAATAATTACAATAATTATTTAATTATAGAGGAAATTAGAAATAAATAAGAATTTATTTAATTATAGATGGAAAAAGGATAATTAGTGACGTAATTTAAATAAAATTGGTATTTATTTAAATTAATCAAAAGAGGAGTAAAGATAAGTGAATTAATTAAATTATTTAAAATTATTTAATTATGCAAGAAAGAAGGTGAATTAGTGATAAAATGTTGCTTGCAGGCTTGAGACATTTTTCAATGTCTACAGACATCATATACCTTCTAAAAATTGCATTCATTCAACCTTAGATCTAGGTTTTACATTGCATTGTCTTGCATTGTTCATTTAGGGTTTCATTTTTGCATCATAAAAGATTGTAAAAAGTTTTTTAAAAATTGCATTACATATTGCATCATAGGTTGCAATAGGGTTAGTTTAAGTCATTTAGATCAGATTTACATTCAAATTGCATTCATTAGGTCATTTCATTCATTTAGATCAAAAAAGTAAAAAAAGTACATAGTTTTGTTTCAAAATTGCATCAAAATCATCATTTTGCATCTTGGAATTAGTCAATTATTGCATCTTAGATCTGAACTTGCATTCAACATTGTCATTCATTGTTCAAGCATTTTCAACATTTTTGCACACTTGCATTTTCAATTTCACAATCATAAATTGACTAAAATTTGGAAAAAAAATCACTGACAAACCTGTTTGCACCCAGAAATATAATCCATAAGCAATCTAATAAATATTCAATTTTTCATTTTTCTGAACCCCTATCAAGGACTCAGACGCCCTAGGGTGCCTCTTTCCTGCTATAGGTGGCTCAAATAACTTTTGCATAGGTCTCTATCTCTGTATTCTTTGTCTAATCCTACTTGTAAATATTTGATTTGAAATTTTGGAAAAGTGTTATTGCATGTTAAAGAAAGTTGTCATTTTAATTCATTGGTTGCAAATTTATGAAACAATCTTGTATTTTAGTAATGAAGATTATCAAATCTGTAGATGAATTGTATGTATTTTTTGAAACATTGCATAATTGGGATAAATTGCATTTCATTTTTGTAAAGTTTGAAAACCTTAGGTTGTTACAACACATTGCACAATCTAAAAGCTTACAAAACAAAATTAGAATCAATTCAAAATCTGAGTTTGCACATTGTCACATAGTTAGCTTCTTGTTGTCAATTCAGATTGCACCCAAATGCTCGATTAGTTAAATCTAGCAATCTGTTGAAACATGAAATGATTCTCAGGCCTGTGGGTTGCCTAATTTCGAGAATCAATCTCCAGAGAGGGCTGGTTCCCTGATGAAAAAACCTCCTAAAAACTAACTGACTTGGCTGGGAAAGAGAAAGAAAGCTTGCTTGAACTGAAATTCTAAAGCTACGAGAGGTGATTGCACCTAAATGATAATGACTTGCAACTATGACTCACAATAAACTTCTTAAAACTCAAATCTGCACAACCAGATTCAATAATTTAATCACTTGAATGATTCAAACAAAGGCTTTGATCTAATGCAATATTGAGGGAAAACGAGGTTTTCACGACAAAATGTATTAACTTATTAATAAGCACAGTGCATAACCAGTGATTTTAAATTAAAATTGCATACAGATATGTGAAAAAGACAGAAAAAATTAGAGGTTTCAGAACCGAAACACAGTAATTCTTCGATCAAATTCTTCACAAAACGATGCTCAAAATCTAGAAGGAAAACTCTAAAGTACTGAACTCAAAGGAATCTTCTGCAATTACACACTTTGAACCTGTAATAAACACTGTTGTATTAATCTGAAAGCTGAGTTACAAGATGATCTTCTTTGCTGAAGGCAAAGGTAGAAAATAAGAACTAGATTGAAAAAGATAAACTTTTTCAATATATACAAAAAGGCACTCCAAAGTGCATGAATAGTAACTGAAAGTCATCAGAAAGTGAAAAGATGACAATTACAATGTGAAATCCGAGCACAAGTGAAAATCCCTGAAAAAAAATGGCTCAAACTCATGCAAAAATGAGTGAACACCAACTCAAACTAGCGATCATAGTGTGTAACTGATCTGCAACTCGAACTGGACTGAAAATATCTAAAAAAGTGGCTTAAAGCATGCAATACTGCCTCGTTTTTACCAATTTCACCCATGGGAACTGAAACTCCCACTTTATTATCATGTACATGATAAAAATATCTCTCACTTCAGTTAACTTTGCTTATTATAATATCTTTTACTTGCATTTGTGACTAAATTAATTAAATGATCAATAATTTAATCATTTAATAAATTTAGCTATAATTGATTAATGCACATAACAGATATTAATATAATAAACAAAAATTAACTGAAAAGCCCACAGCCATACATACACACTTGGCATATTTTTCTAAATATTCCCATGCTTTATTGACAGAAGTGGCCGACCACATTAATTCAATTATATCCGACCATACCATTAGCCCATCTTTTGAAACATTTGACAAAGCCATCCTCATATAATGATTCAAAATTATTATGTCAAAGGCAATAATTATCCTTCAATATTGACTTTAGGGCAAATGAACAAAAAAGAGCTATCAAACCCTAAACTCATTATCATTTTTCTCTTGACTTGTTTGGAGAGAAACTTCTCGAAGAAGTTGGCCGCGGCTGGTTAGGGTTTTCTGATAACTCTTTGATGATAATGGTCGAAATCTCATCATGCTTTGCTACTTTTGAACTGGAAAGAACACGTGTCTGCTAAATACAAGCTGATTTCTTCTTGGTGATGCTTTCTTTGAAGACTTTTCTGAGAATATCTTTGAACAGTAAGTCGCTTTATCACAGATCTGAACATTCCCCTCTATTTTGAAGCATACCTTGAATTTCTTAGTTGCGACGTCGTTGTTTTCTAATGCATCTTTATCTTTATTTCGGGCTACCATTGAGTGAGTTCGAGTTTGAACATTGACTTTCATTTGGAGCCTTGGAAGCACGGTTGTCACAGAATATCTTGGTAAATATTTTTGTTCTCAACTTTTTGCTTTGAATCACTATTAAGCTTGAACCCCATTATTTTCTGATGGTCATTTATTCTTTCCATATCTCTTGGGCGCGTTATTTTCTAATGACCACTACTACAGCATTCACTTCTAATATATCCTTTGATGGGAAAGGCCGTGGACCATTAACTCAAGTCTTCTACATATTCATGCTTATTTTATGGCTTTTGCTCTTGCTATGAAGAAAATTTACTTTTCCGTATCTGGGTTTCATTATAGCTGAGTCAACTAGAACCCATCATTTGAAAATCGCGCTATTGAAAACCCTACATATTATTTCACTCTTTCATGAATAGTGTCTGGGTGCAGCTTGGCACATTGGGTAGGGTATTTATAATTTAAATTGCTGTCTCCATTATGATGCTGGAATTATATTTTTACAAAAGAAACAATAAAAAAAAAAACTTATTGCCATACTATTTCTCCTGTAGCATCAACCATATGGAACTCTGATTATTTAATTGTCGTTGTCCCACAATATCTCTACCCAAATACATAGCAATAGCATAGACTCAAACTTCCCTGTATATGAACTACTTCCTTACTTCTTTTGACCATCATTCTGTTTTTCTCAATTCTGTATTTGAACAGTTATAGAATCATTTCAAACACTTGTGCACAGATTTTGTATTTAGATTTCATGACTCTTGTTTATATTACTTGAATACTGCTGTGCATAACTCGTAAGCACTTTCCTTTCATTTTGTGCATGTCTTAGTCACCAAAAAGTACTGTTCTCCCAACCTCTACCATTATGGCATGAACAAAAAAAATCCTCAATGCTTTCTAAATTTTAGATAACCCTGTTCATGGCTATACTGTGCATGCCTTTGTGCTTTATCTTGACATTTTATAGGCTGAGGTAAATTTGTAACAGAACAACATCTCATTGTCCTTCATGAATGATGAATCTCAAAATTTATACTTAATTTGAAAAGTTCTTGTAGCGCACCTCTTGTACTATGTAATGCATCCATCTATTTGTTGAGTATCATTGGTTAGAGTGACTGCCCTCCATTGATTCACTGTATCTTATTACTCATGAATACTGCCTGCTCCTTTTGAAGAAATATCCTTGCATGCTTAACATTGCTGTCAACATTTTCGCTTAATTCATGGTGAATAATCTCTCAATTAACACCTACAATCATTGCATGAGACTATCCAATGGTTTCAAACTGCTCAATATAGCTTTTCCTTTTGTTTTAAAACTTCAAACTGGCATATTACAAGAATAGTAATTATCTATGAATCTGGATTCAACAATGTTTGATCGTTCTCAATCATCATAATACTCATCCTGCTCCTTTTGAAGAATAAATCAAAGGCTGCTGTCCTAAATCCGTCTTACAAACCTGCAACTTACTGTATTATCAGCACTTTTTGCTCTACTGCCTTCCATGATGCACTCAACCTGTATCTTTTTCTTTTACATGCTAAAAACTGACTTCCACCGTATTTTGTTACTATCCAATATAAATCTTGAGCTGCATTCATAATGTTCTGTAGATAGCAATCTCCTCAACATTGCTTATGCAGATTTACATTTATATTAAATTGCTTTTATTTTGAACAGTGGTTGTTCATGCTTGAAAAGGTCAAGGCATGATTATGATTTGCACAAATCCTTTCATACAGTCATATAAAGTCCCCTTTTGGTAGCTATGTAAACATTTCACTTGATGATAAAGCTCCATTATTATTAAATGCTGATTTAAAACAGAATATGTTGCTTTCTGTTGAAGAACTTGTAAAACTTGGACTATCACAAATCTGTCCAGTATGATGATATGATTTATGAAAGCGTTCCAATATTCAAATATTATGTTTCTCTTTAATGCAAAGAGGCTCAACACTTTATTTAGATGTAATGTGAGAATAAATCAATAAATAAAGTGGAGCTGAAAAGAATATGAAACTGATGAGTGCAACATTGATTGATCCTGTCTTGATATGAAAAGTGAAACTATACTGTACGCTCAAGCTATTTTTCCTGAATCTGTTTGAGATAAAGCTGGTTATCTGACTATTTCTAGGTCTTTTGATGACTGTTTTGACGAAATTAATGAACTCTCATATGTAACTTGAGAGTGTATTCTTTTGATATGTTGGGCTCAACCCTTGTGGGAGCCCGTTTTACTCCACATATCTGATGAAATGAACTCGAACATGATAAACCTGTTCCTGCACACTGAAACAAACATGTTAGCAAAATAAAAGAAGCTGAAAGCTTCCATTGAATTATGTCTTTCTGCTCGATCTTCTGAAATTATCTGCTGAATACTTGGTTTAATGCAAATTACATTTCTGTCTGTAGCATAGAAGTAAGGCAGAAAGTAATTCACCATTGCTTAGAGTATAACTCTAATACCATTTCCTTAACGATTTTGCAGGTACACGGAGCGATGAAGCGAGGCTGCAGCTGCTTGGAGGCACGACGGATCATTAGAGGCAATGATGAATTGCTTCTCTTTTTTACGTTTATGTTATTTTCAGCAGTGTAGTCTGTCTATTTAGATTTAGTATTCATCTCTTGATTGTCACAGACAAACTCAGTTACTCTCGCGGCTTGTGCGAGATTCAGCATTTCACAAAATGAATAAAAATATCATTATGCAAATTTCTCTTAATTTTCTGTTTTAAACATTTGCACAATAAGCTTATGTCACATTTGTAAGATGATCTCAATGATGATCAATGAACACTTTATCAGCAAAATTTGAAAATTTCCTGTACCTATAATAGCTGAACTTCATTCAGCTCTACCTATTGAGCGTAAAGTGAAAAAATAGGTAACAAATTGGCGACCTCTGCGGAGTGTTTGCCTGTTAAACACAAAAGACCAGTTGCCGAGTATATTCATTGGGCATGGAGTCCTTCTCTGCTCTTGGAATTTCTAAAAATTGTAACTCAACACAAACAAAAAACTGAAAGAAACTACTGAAATTCTGTTTATGACAGAATTTGAAAAACAGGTGCAGCAATTGCACTTATTGAAAACCAGACAAAACTGAAATGAAATGTGCCAGCAGGCACTTATTGAAAGCATACTAAAACTTGAAATCAATTCTACTATGTACAGCTGAAAGCCTGAAGCTTAATAACACTGCTTCAAATGAATCCCGTTAACAGGGATTGGTAATACCTCACCATCCAGTTTTGAGAGTTGGAAAGCATTGTGTTCCTTTTTTGTTGTTATAATGTAAGGGCCATCCCACATGGCGTCAAACTTAGAATGTTTGCCCGGCCTGCTCTTCAACTCATCCCATTTGAAAACTAAGTCACCTTCATTGAAGATTCATGCAACTGCTTTCCTGTCGAATGTCTTTTTCATCTGAGAGTGATGAATCTGAAGCCTTCTGAAAGCTTCTTTCCTGGTCTCGTCCAACTATGTTAACTCAGCAAGCCTAACTTGCATTGGCTCTTCTTCAAGCAACTCCAATTCCTTTATGTAACTCAAAGTTGGGAATTCTATTGATATAGGCAGCTTGGCCTCCTTACCATAAACCAAAACATATGGTGAAAAACTTGTTGACCGTTTTGGTGTAATTCTATCAGCCCAAAGGGCTAATTTAAGCTTGTCATGCCATGACCTCTGATTATCTTCAATTGTATTCTTGATGATCTTTATCAGATTTTTATTTGTTGATTCAACTTGTCCATTACCTTGAGGGTAATAATTGGACGAAGTGTTCAGATAAACATTATTCTTTACTAACCAATCTGAAACTTTCAAGCCAACAAAAGCTAAAGCATTATCTGAAATAATGGACTCGGGTGTACCAAACCTGGAAACAATGTCTTGATAAAAATTTAGGACTGAAGTTTCATTTGAATCTTTTAGAGCAATTGCTTCTGTCCATTTTGTGAAGTAATCTGTTGCTGTCAAGATCCACTTGTGACCTGCACTTGACGGTGGGTTAATAGGACCGATAAAGTCAAGTCCCCACTTCCCGAATGGCTGCTCAACCTGAATTGGATTTAGGGGCAGGGCTGCTAACTTCTGTTTTCCTGCAAAAAGTGAACATTTAGCACATTTTCTGACATAAATATGTGCATCTTTGAAAAGATCTGGCCAATAATAGCCTGCCCTCATAATCTTCAAAGTTGTAGTACGAAGTGCAAAGTGACCTCCAGCAGGTCCATCATGGAATTCCTCCATAATTCTTTCAATCTGATCTGGGTAAATACATCTAAGGAATACTCCATTGAAGTCATTTTTATACAAAACATCATTTATTACTACATAAGGAATTGCCTGCAATCTATAATACCTTCGTTTAGATTTATCCATACCTTCTGGGCAATCTCCAGTATACAAATAATGGACCATTTGATGAATCCAATTAGTTGAAACAGCTGAAACAACAGATTCATCTTCATTTTTCAGAACTGCAGCAATCTCTTTACTGTTGTTTTCCTCATTTTCTGCAAGCTGTTCGCACAGTCCTTTACCTCGAACAAGCTTGGTAACTTTTATGCTGATGTCATATTCTATGACTTTGGTTATCCAGCCTGCTCGCTTGTCATTTATATCTTTATTCAGCAAAAACTCCTTGACTGTTGGGTGAGCTACCAGCAGATTTATCTTATTATTAGACAGCATATGTCTAAATTTCTTCAGACTCCTTACTACAGCAAGTACATGCTTCTCAACGAATGAATATCTTGTTTCATAGTCATGCAAGACTTGACTGAAAAAAGCTATGGGTTGTTCCATACCTTCATTATTTTGCTGACAGAGCATCGCGAAGATGGTATCCACTCCTCCGAATGCGTACAATATGAAATCCTTTTCAAAATCAGGATTTATAAGAGTAGGGGTTGTTGCAAGTGCCTCCTTAATCTGTTCAAAACTGCTCTTTCCTTCTTTTGACCAGCTGAATTGAATATTTTTCTTTAGCATGGTAGTCAATGGATGTAACAACGCTGCAACATTAGGAATGAACCTCCTTACAAAGTTAATTCTACCCAGGAAGCTCTGCAAACCCTTTTTGTGAGTGGGCAGCGGTAAGGCCAGTATGGCTGCAATACGTTCTGGGTCAATAGAAATGCCATCTTTTGAGACGATATAACCCAGAAGCTTACCTTCATGTACATCAAAAATACTCTTCTTTGGATTCAACGAGATTCCATATTCTCTGCACCTCTCAAAAATCTTTCTAAGATGACTGAAATGATCATCAGCATTACGTGAGAAAACAGTAACATCATCCAGGTAAACAAGAAAAAATTTGTTAATCAAACCTTGGAGAGCCATATCCATTGCTCTCTGAAAGGTGGCTCCGGCGTTTGACAGTCCAAACGGCATCTTTCTGTAAGCCATCGTACCCCACTTGGTGGTAAAGGCTGTCTTATATTGATCCTCTTCCTTAACCAAAATTTGATTGTAACCTGAATACCCATCCAGCAATGAAAATATTTCTGATCCTGAAACAACCTGCAATATTTGTTCCATTGAAGGTAGCGGGTAGTGATCTTTGAGTGAAGCTCTGTTTAGATCACGAAAATCAACGCACAACCTTATCTCTCCACTTTTCTTCCTGACGGGAACCAAATTTGACACCCAAGAAGTGTGCTTGATTGGAAATATTATGCTACCTTCGATCAACTTGTTTAATTTTGTTTTCATCAGTTGTTCTAACTTCGGGTTCAAAGGCCTCTGCTTCTGTCTTACCGGTTTTGCATTTGGCTCGAGCTCAATTGTGTGCTGAGCTAATTCAGGATTGAAACCCTTCAAATCTCCATACTGCCAAGCGAATATATCGCTAAATTCTTGACAAAAGTAAGATAAATGCTTGCTGCTCCTCCTTTGTGCAGATCTTCCCAAGCTTAAGGAGCTTGTCCTTGAATATCTCTATTTGTTCATAATGTTCTTGCTTCACTGTGATACCAGATTTGTCTTTCCTAACCTGGTCATTAGTGTTGAAAATTGACTCAAGAGTCACCAAACCTTTCGGCAGTTTATTAGATTTTAACAGCATGATTTGATCACCATAATTGCTGATCAAACTTGCGCTGGTTTCCAGTAGAAAACTCTGCCTCCTCCATCAGAAAATGGCATATTTGTTCATCACTATCAAAAATCTGCCAACTTATGTTATTATCAGGTACCAAAGGTCTAACAACTACCTTCACGTACTGCTGTACCTCCACATTGTGAATTTCAGCTGGAATGTCGAACTGTGACCCTAGAGCAGCAAGTTTATCAGCTTGCTTATTCTAAAGTCTGGGCACTGATTGCAGATTAAATGCATCAAACTCCTCAATTAGGTCCCAAACACGATGTTTGTACAATTTCAGCAAATCATTCTTTGTTAAATTCAGATTTCTGACTTGATTTGCTATTAATTCAAAATCGCCAAACACCTACAAGCACTTAATCTTCCTTTTTCTGGCCCATTCTAAGCCATGTATTAATGCTTCATATTCAGCAACATTGTTAGAACAGCTGAAAGCAAATCTAAACGCTGAATAATACATGTCTCCTTCGGGCAAAATCAGAACAACTCCTCCACCAGCACCAACTTTACTCCTAGAACCGTCAAAATAAAGCTTCCAAAGCTATTCAAACTGTTGTACTTGTTGTTTTTCCCCCTTGACCAGATTTGGAATAACTGCATCAGGTTCTCGAATCATATAAACGCCCAAACCTACTTCGTCTATGAGACTAAACGGATCAATCTCGTGATTCTCGGCTACCCACTCATCTAGATTTATGTCTGGTATGCCTTCTATAGGTACAGTGGGGTCGAGAGTCACGGATTGATCCTCTTGATCATGGAAAGCTAGGTTTGCATTTACAGGGTTCGGAACATAAGGTTCAATATGGTCTTTAGCTAATGGTTCTGATTTAATGGTAACTCTGGTACCGTATCTAGTTCTGAAAAACATGTGAGACCAGTCTGATGACAAATAACCACCTAACTTTGCAGTGAAATCTCTAGATAAGCAGATGGCAAAGTAAGGTGGGAGATCAATAACATAAATGTCCTGTGGTATTTGAAAATTTGGACAGGCATGCAATGTAAGGGGCAGATTTTTGATAACTCCTACAGACTTAATAGTTGTACCGTCTAATTGAACTACCCCTTTTGACAAAGGTTCATACTCGAGACCTAACTTGTCTACTAGCTGCTTGGGCATGATTGAGCTGCTTGCTACACTGTCGATCATGCAGTTATGCACTATATTCTCACCAATTATCAAACTGACATAAAAAGGGAGTGGTTTTACCTCTTTAGCTGGCTTTTCTTACTTTTGATCTGAACTGTTTGCAAGAACACTTGGCTGTTCTGTATTCACTTTGTCATAAATTTATATTTTAGCCAATGCCTCCTGCAAGCTTTCTTTTTGTCCAGGCAAATATAATGCATCTATCATGGTGATGCCAATAGTTGTTTTTTTCATATGCTCAACGATATTGAAAGAAGAAGCACCAACCTTTGACTGTACCTTTTGAACAACAGCATCTACTTGAGCTGCTTGAGGCTGAAATTGAACTTTGGGCTGCTCCTTTGATGGTCCCACTTGCTGTCTTGTTAAAACATGAACATTCTGAGCTGTTGAAGGCTGAACCTGCCCCTGTTGGGCTGTAAAATCTTGATTTTTCTGGTGAACAGCAGGCTGCTTGTCTCTTTCTGCTTGTTGTTTATCAGGGACAGCTTGCTATCTAAGGTCAAATGCTCTCTTTTTGGCCCTTGTATTGGCTGCAATAGAAGTAGCTGACTGATTTTGACCTTATGCGTGATTAACTCCGCAAAACTCACTTCCTTGCCAGTTCATCATGGCAACGTCAAGGTCAGTTTGATGCGTTTGTTCACCCTGCTGATCACTATCCTCCTTATTTGTTTGTTTAGAAGCAGCATAACTATTTTGCACCATGAGTGCTTGATTAATCACCCCGTTCATGCAAGTAGCCTAATTATGAGGCTGATTGCAGGGATAACACCAAACATAATCCTGCGCTAAGTTGTTATGTATTGGCATCAGCTGGGTTAAATGGTTGATTAGGCCTAAAGTTAAAATTCCTCTTCTGTCCCTGGTAATCAGCTTGATAAGCAGGCCTATTTGTTTGAAAGGATGATTGATTAGGCCTGAAATTTTGACCTTGCTGGTTTTTAAGACTTACCAAATTGTTACTCACAGTTTGAAGTAACTTGGCCATTTGTTGTTGGTCACTCATTAGCTGTTGTTGGGTATCTTTTAGACCTTGCAAATCAAAATTTGCTGGAACAACATTATTTTGTACTGTTGCTTGGAAACCTAAGGCTGGAACAGCAGGTATAGTGGCTATTGGAGGTACATGAATGGGCATATATGGCTGTACTTCAGGGAAAATTGGCATAGGGGGTCTTGGGGCAAGTTTACCAGCTTGTATGAGGCAATTTTCAGCTCTAATGGCAATGTCATATGCTGCTGGTAAGGTTAACCCACCCATTGACCGTATCATTAAGGCAATATCACTATGCAACGATCTAAGAAAATACAGAAAAGCGTGGTCAGGAGTGGACCTTACCGTGGCTGGAATTCGATCCCATGTCCTTTAGAATCTGAAATTAAAGTCCATCATTTGTTCTTGTGGCGCTCTCTTAATAGTCGTCATTTGTTCAACTAGAGATAAATGATCGAACTTGTCTGAAAATTGCTTCGTCAGCTTGTCTCCTAAGTCATCCCATGTTGGGACGCTACGAACTGGTAAGCCACGAAACCAATGAGATGCTTTACCCTTGAATGATGCTGCTAACAATCTTAAGGCCACATTCTCTTGAGTCACATGGTGAACTCCACATAATGAGGCTACGTCTCTAATATGCTCAATTGACGTAGTCTGATCTTCACCAGTGAAGAAAGGCAGACTTTTGAGTGCTGCTACTGGTATATCATCATGCAAAGCCAGATCTAACGGGCTGCCCCCATCAAATGGAACAAAAGCATGTGCTCTAGCTGCCATCGAAACTGCTGCTGTTCTAAAATTTATTGCTTGTATAATCGGTACAGGCTGAACCGGTACTCTGTAACTTGGTGAAGCTGCGAAAGAACTTGGCTGCCTTGTTAACGATCTGCCTCTTCTTCTCGATGTATAAACGATTGGTTATGCCCTTTGAATCGGAGAAACTGATCGTTTTCTTGTAGATTTACCAGATGCTCGCTTGGTTGTCCTCCCTATTCTCTTTGGCGAAGACAGCTGCAAGTACTCAAACGAAGAAGAACTTCGCATCTGAATTTTATTCATAGGCTGTGTGCACTTGATCTGCTAAAAACTAAGAAACGGAGTCGCCAGGTATATGAAAATAATCCTCTGAAAGGCTGGAATAAACTGCTGTATATACCAAACAGCAGCTTGAACTATAAAACTTTGCTCTGAAAAGTGATTCAGAGTCCCACCGGGCGTGCCAAAAACTGTTGTCAATTCAAATTGCACCCGAACACTCGATTAGTTAAATCTAGCAATCTGTTGAAACATGGAATGATTCTCAGGCCTGTGGGTTGCCTAATTTCGAGAATCAATCTCCAGAGAGGGCTGGTTCCCTGATGAAAAAACCTCCTAAAAACTAACTGACTTGGCTGGGAAAGAGAAAGAAAGCTTGCTTGAACTGAAATTCTAAAGCTACGAGAGGTGATTGCACCTAAATGATAATGACTTGCAACTATGACTCTCACAATGACACTGACACATAAATAACTGATATTTTAAACTAAACTGCATACAGATATGTGAAAAAGACAAAAAATATTAGAGGTTTCAGAACTGAAACACAGTAATTCTTCGATCAAATTCTTCACAAAAATGATGCTCGAAATCCAAAAGGCAAACTCTAAAGTACTGAAATTCAAAGGAATCTTCTTGCAATTACACACTTTGAACCTGTAAAAAAAACACTGCTATATTAATCTGAAAGCTGAGTTACAAGATGATCTTCTTTGCTGAAGGCAAAGGTAGAAAACAAGAACTAGGAATGAAAAATAGTTAAGTTTTTCAATATATACAAAAACCTTTCCAAAAGGCATGCAGAACGAACTGAAAGTCTAAACTCCAAGAAAGAGTGATAACTCCAAAGCCAAATCCGAGTAGAAGAAAATATCTCTGAAAAGAGGGCCCAAAACCATGCAAAAATAGGTCCAATCAAGCTCAAGCTCACTGCCAAATCATAACTGATACATGCACTATTCCAACTGAACTGCAACTCCCTGAAAAAGTGGCTTAAATCATGCAAAACTGCCTCGTTTTTACCAATTTCGCCCATGGGAACTGAAACTCCAACTCTATTATCATGTGCATGATAAAAATATCTCACTTCAGTTAAATTTGCTTATTATAATATCTTTTATTTGCATTTGTGACTAAATTAATTAAATGATCTATAATTTAATCATTTAATAAATTTAGCTATAATTGATCAATGCACATAACAGATATTAATATAATAAACAAAAATTAACTGAGAGACCCACAGCCATACATACACACTTGGCATATTTTCTAAATATTCCCATGCTTTATTGACAGAAGTGGTCGGCCACATTAATTCAATTATATTCAACCATACCATTAGCCCATCTTTTGAAACATTTGACAAAGCCATTTTCATATAATGATTCGAAATTATTATGTCAAAGGCAATAATTATCCTTCAATATTGACTTTAGGGCAAATGAACAAAAAAAACTAAGAAACCCTAAACTTATTATCATTTTTCTCTTGACTTGTTTGGAGAGAAACTTCTTGAAGAAGTTGGCCGCGGCTGGTTAGGGTTTTCTGGGAACTCTTTGATGATAATGGTCGAAATCTCAACATGTTTTGCTACTTCTGAACTGGAAAGAACACGTGTCTACTAAATGCAAGCTGATTTCTTCTTGGTGATGCCTTTTTTGAAGACTTTTCTGAGAATATCTTTGAACAGTAAGTCACTTTACCACAGATCTGAACATTCTCCTCTGTTCTGAAGCATACCTTGAATTTCTTAGCCGCGTCGTCGTTGTTTTCTAATGCATCTTTATCTGCTTCCTTGTGCTTTTCCTGTGTATTGATTCACTGCTTCGTTTGGGCTACCATTGAGTGAGTTCGAGTTTGAACATCGACTTTCATTTGGAGCCTTAGAAGCACGGTTGTCACAAAATATCTTGGTAAATATTTTTGTTCTTAAATTTGTTGCTTTAAATCACCATTAAGCTTGAACCCATTATTTTCTGATGGGTATTTATTCTTTCCATATCTCCTGGGCGCATAGTTTTCTAATGACCACTACTGTGGCATTCATTTCTGATATATCCTTTGATAGGAAAGGCCGTGGACCATTAACTCAAGTCTTCTACATATTCGTGCTTATTTTATGGCTTTTGATCTTTCTATGAAGAAAATTTACTTTTCTGTATCTGGGTTTCATTATAGCTGAGTCGCACTATTGAAAACCCTACATATTATTCCACTCTTTCATGAATAGTGTCTGGGCGCAACTTGGCACACTGGGTACTTATAATTTAAAATGCTATCTCTGTTATGATGTTGGAATTATATTTTTACAAAAGAAACAATGAAAAGCTTGAACCATTACTATTTCTCCTGTAGCATCAACCATATGGAACTCTGATTATTTAATTGTCGCCGTCCCACAAAATCTTTGCCCAAACACAAAGCAATAACATAGACTCAAACTTCCCTCTATATGAACTGCTTCCTTACTTCTTTTGACCAGCATTCTATTTTTCTCAATTTTGTATTTGAACAGTTATAGAATCATTTCAAACACCTGTGCACAGATTTTGTATTTAGATTTCATGACTCTTGTTTATATTATTTGAATACTATTGTGCATAACTCGTAAGCACTTTCCTTTCATTTTGTGCCTATCTTAGTCACCAAAAATTGCTGTTCTCCCAACCTCTAAATTTAGATAACCCTGTTCATGACTATACTGTGTATGCCTTTGTGCTTTAGCTTGACATTTTACAGGCTAAGGTAAATTTGTAACAGAACAACATCTCATTGTCCTTCATTAATGATGAATCTCAAAATTTATACTTAATTTGAAAAGTTCCTATATATGAACTGCATCCATCTATTTGTTGAGTGTCATTGGTTAGAGTGACTGCCCTCCATTGAATGACTGTATCTTTTGAACATGAATACTGCTTGACACTCCACTAAAGAAATATCCTTGCATGCTTAACATTGCTGTCAACATTTCTGCTTTATTCATGGTGAATAACCTCTCAATTAACACCTATAATCATTGCATGAGACTGTCCAATGGTTTCAAACTGCTCCATATAGCTTTTCCTTTTGTTTTGAAACTTCAAACTGGCAGATTACAAGAATAGTAATTATCTATGAATCTGGATTCAACAATGTTATTTTGATTGTTCTCAATCATCATAATACTCATCCTGCTCCTTTTGAAGAATAAATCAAAGGCTGTTGTTCTAAATCCGTCTTAAACCTGCAACTTACTGTATTATCAACACTTTTTGCTCTACTGCCTTCCATGATGCACTCACCCTGTATCTTTTGCTATTACATGCTAAAAAATGACTTCCACCGTATTTTGTTACTATCCAATATAAATCTTGAGCTGCACTCATAATGTTTTGTAGATAGCAATCTCCTCAACATTGCTTATGCAGATTTACATTTATATTAAATTGCTTTTATTTTGAACAATGGTTGCTCATGCTTGAAAAGGTCAAGGCATGATTATGATTTGCACAAATCCTTTTCTTCATACCATAAAGTCCCTTTGCAGCTGGTAAACATTTCACTTGATGATAAAGCTCCATTATTATTATTAAATGCTTCATTTACTGCTGCATTATGAAGAACTTGTAAAACTTGGACTATCACAAACTGCCCAAAGATGATGATATGATTTATGAAAGCTGCTCCAATATTCAAATATTATGTTTTAATGCAAGATGCTCAACACTTTATTTAGATGTAATGTGAGAATAAATCAATAAATAAAGTGGAGCTGAAAAGAATATGAAACCTATGAGTGCAACATTGATTGATCCTATCTTGATATGAAAAGTGAAACTATACTGCATTTTACCAAGCTATATTTTTCCCGAACTGCTTTGAGATAAAGTCAAGTTATCCCACTATTTCTAGGTCTTTTGATGATCAAGCTTTGACGAATAATGAACTCTCATATGTAACTTGAGAGTGTATCCTTTTGATATGCCGGGATCAACCCTTGTGGGAGCCCGTTTTACTCCACATATCTGATGAAATGAACTCTAACATGATAAACCTGTTCCTGCACACTAAAACAAACATGTTAGAAAAATAAAAGAAGTCAAAGTTTCCATTGAATTATGTCTTTCCTCGCTCATCTTCCAAATTATCCGTTGAATACTCGGGTTTAATGCAAATTACATTGCCTCAGAAGTATAGAAGTGCAAGGCGTAGTGCACTCACTCATCAAGTTAGGAGTATAACTCTAATACCATTTCCCTTAACGATTTTGGTGTGTATTACCTGAAATATGAAGCGAGGTCAGTACCGCTGAGGCACGTCGGATCATTACGGGCAATGATGAATTGCTTCTCTTTTTTACGTTTATGTTATTTTCAGCAGTGTAGTATGTCTATTTAGATTTAGTATTCATCTCTTGATTGTCACAGACAAACTCAGTTACTCTCGCGGCTTGTGCGAGATTCAGCATTTCACAAAATGAATAAAAATATCATTATACAAATTTCTCTTAATTTTCTGTTTTAAACATTTGCACAATAAGCTTATGTCACATTTGTAAGATGATCTCAATGATGATCAATGAACACTTTATTATCAAAATTTGAAAATTTCCTGTACCTATAATAGCTGAACTTCATTCAGCTCTACCTATTGAGCGTAAAGTGAAAAAATATGTAACACTTCTATCACTAGTGCCTCGAAAACTAAATTCTCAGAAAAATCCCTAATAGGACTCAGATGCCTTGGGGCATCCTAGACCTCCATAAACCTACCTGAGATTTCCATAACATATTAATACCTGTTGTCAGTTGCATACATGGAACCTAGTTTCTAGATTTGTGCTTGCATTAGGCCTATTGGTTTTTTTTTCAGTTTTAGTTTTCCTTAACATGTGTAAACCTAGATTGCAATTAAAATTTAATGATTAAAGTTGGGGAAACAATAGTAATATAATCATGTTAGATCTCTTTCCACAAGTGTATTTTATATTTACCAAGCCCTTTAGTTGTGATGACTTTGAAATGTTAGATGATTCCCTTGGGGGCTTCATTTCACCTAGATCATCCAGTAAGGATTTAATATTCCAACAAATTCAATCATTGATACTCATGATAATTATAGTAGCTATTCTCATTGTGAGAGTATATTAACACAAGAAAAAGAAATCATTGACACTGTATAGGAGTGAATTTCAACCCCCTTGCAAATTCCCCTTTTACATCCTTCACCTTAGAAAAATCAAATCTGACCATGTAATTCCACATCACCCATCCGCACTCCATCCACTTGGGGCTTGTTTTTAGTGTCAGTGGGGGAATTTCTATTGGGGGCATGCGCACGAACGTCTACATGTCATGCTTCCGTCCTGATAGGATTCTGGCCTCTAAAATATGCAAAGGCATTACTTTCTCCATTGGTGACAAAGCATAACACCCCTGTGGCTTCCTACCCACCTTTGAATAACTCTTTCCTTCCTAACTCACCTTCAAATGTCTATCTTTCATTCTCATTACATCTTCACATTTTGGACATTCTAGCATACCTTCTACACAATTCTTGCATTCTTGAGCTACTTGTTGCACTATTGGCTTCGCTATTCCAACATCACAACATTCTTCACATATACCATAGAATTTGCAACTTTGTGTCTTGCAAGACCTCCTTCAATGTCATTGTGGCCATGCTGACTTTGCCATAGTTGTAGACTTGCATTCCTCTCTCATTGGCCTTGAGTGCCTTTGGTCAAGGGCTATATTATTTTCTTTCTATTACATTGTTGTTGGATTTGAGTAGCATAGTGCCTCTTGTAGTGTTTTGGTTCCATTTCTTTTCCAACATCATTTATTTATCATAATTCTACTCCTCTATCTATCTGGCTATCCATGGAGGTGGAAACACCAAAAATGGGGGTTTGACTTCCCTTCTTTACTATGTGTAGGTACTCGTTCATGTGGAGCTTATGGGAGAACTGGACTTATCATGAGTTGAATCTCTACCACCTTTATTCTTGTCACTTCTATATCATCTTCTTGTTATTTTGGCTATTTTGTCATCTATCATTTTAGCCATCACTTTAAACCTCAACCGCTAAGCTTTCAATAGGTTTCTTCCACTTTTTACAGTTTCCATTGTCTATCTGTATGGATTCCAACACACCTGTGAGATGCCAGCGCATCGCACTATCATCCCTATTCTATGCTGCTATCCTCTAGTAGAGAGTTGTCTGAGGTATAGTTTGAATTCCAGAAACCTGTTCACTTAGTCCACACCAAACTTCCAAGTTAGTAGAGTGACAAAAGTACTAAGAGTGTTCTTCATTCTCTATCCATAGCATCAAAAACTTTCCCATCTTGAGGTAGATTAGGGTATCCTTTTGCTCTTGGCTCTCTGTGACCTAGAGCTTTGGTGTGGTTGGTCCCCCTCCTCTACATTTTGGTGAACCTAACGTGAACAACATCTATCCATTTCTTTGTGTTAAGAAATTTTCCCTCACACTCGATGACCGTTGCAACCTTGGGTTTTGTGATGTTTTATGAGCATCACAACCCAGTCTACAACCTCTAGGTATATTGTCAGAAGAAGTGTGTCACTTACAAATGGAAAAGATGAAGGTCACTTATGGCTTTACTACTAGTTTTACCATAGGCTTTACTACCGGTCATTTTTTATCAAGAGGAAGTTTCGACAGACAAGATGGGTTTCATTGATGAAACCACTTGAGTACCCACTCCTCCAACATCCCCTACAGCTTCATCTATGGATGAGGATGATGTTGTGCACATTCCTTTAGAAAACCTTTTGGCATTAGACAAGAGGTTGTTAGACCTTAGGAATCACCTAGAGAAAGCATCGAATATGGAAAGAGCCGCTAGGATTGTTAATAAGGTGAGATACATGTTAGGAAAGGATCAGACAAGCGTATAATTCTTATGTGGCCTCATCGATCTAACTGAAGCATACATCCCTTCATATAACACTAGATTGGGTACTACCCGAGGGACGGTGCTTGATGCCTATGAGAGACAGATAGGTTTCTTGATGCCTACCACATCCATATGCATGGATGAAATAGGCCCTTGGATCAACATTTCCTCTACTCCTCAGACATCCCACAAAATCAAGGTGACTAGAATACCCCATGGTTTCAACTTCACCCCTCCTACTACCCCTGGTGGTGGGGGCTCTGGTGGAATGAGTGGTGGTTCCTTCGGTAGTAGTAGTGGAGTTTGTGGTAGTGGCTTTGTTGGAGGCCACACTAGTGTCCCCGGTGGTGGTTCTGGCGGTGGTCACAACGATGGCTCCAAAGGTGGTTCCAAAGGAGGTTCTGGTGATGGTGGTTTTGGGGGAGGTTCCACTAGACCTTTGTCATCTTCAGACCCTATTTTGAATGCTCTCCTTCAGAATATGGGTCAAATGCAAAACCAGTTGGTGAATCTATCTCAGGCCTCTTCCCAACCTATCTTCCAACCCTTCTCCTAACATAGTATGTTATCAGTGACAATTTTGAGCACTCCTTTCCCTTAGGGAATGGAAATTCCTAAGTTCAAAAAGTATAGTGGTAAAGGAGATCTGCAGACACACGTATTTGTTTTAATGTGATGTGTACGGATTTCTTTCACCATGATTCCTTGATGGAAAATATTTTCCCTTAATCTCTCAAGGATACAACACTCGAGTGGTATTGTTCCTTGCCTGAAAAATTCTATATTCTCATTCGAACAACTTGTCAATCAGTTTCTTCTATAATTCTAGGATAACATTCGTTTGTGACCACCTCGATTCTTGTTCAATGTAAACAGGGAGGGCACAAGAAGATAACTGATTACATTGCGCGATACCAAACACTTTTTTCACAAATCTCATACCCGTTGTTCGACTCAAATGTGCAAAAGGTATTCATAAGAAACCTGTAGCGAGCTTGGTAGGAGAAATTTTCCCTAATGAAATATCCTTCTTTCACACATTTGTGTGCTGAGCTACGAGAATATCAACAAATGGTGGTTCAATTCAGGGGATCATCCTCATCCTCCCATTCTAAAGGAAAATCTATAGTGTCTATTTTAGGAAAAGGAAAGTCTGTTGAAAATTTAGTTGTCGTGACTAATGATCACGGCCTCAAGCACAACAGTAAGTTTATGAAACTATCTGAATCTTATTCTTCTATTCTACAAAATTTATTGAAGGATAATATTATAACATTAGAAAATCCTTGAACTTTGAAGGAGCCCTATCCTAATTGGTATGAAGAAAACATGTTTTACTAGTACCATCGTGTTCACGGGAATGATATTGAATGTTGCATGTTCCTATGTCATGAGATACAGGATCGCATCGACGAACGGTACCATCCATCTTGATGGAAAGAAGCAAAACACAAATAAGTTAGTGGCGAAGGAAAATAGTGAGTTACAGATTTATACATAACTTTTTTTGTCTCGCATTGAAAACTTGATCATTGATCCTTCTGATACCTCCCCTAAGGCCTCAACATATGTAAATGTGGTCTTGTTTACTCCTAATCCTCTTCCTCAACCTATGACTAGCTCACTAGATGTGAATTTCACCTCACAAAATTTTCCTTTGAATAATAAGCCCTCTCCCCTATACATTCATGCTCGCATAAATGGAAACATTGTAATGGGAGACCTTGTGGATCTCATGAGTCAAGTGAATGTTATTACAAAGGAGAATTTGTGGCTAAATTCATTACAAAGGGAGGAATATGAGAGAATGAAATCTATTATATGTATGCATGATGGTCTCTCTCTTGCTCTATATCGTTCTATAACTTATTCCATCCTAGTAGGACCTAGGGTTGTGGATACTACTTTCAATGTCATTTCATAATCTAATCTATTCAGGGTGAAGCTAGGCATCCCTTGGATAGATTACATGAACGAAATCACTTTTGTTATTCACAAATGTTTAAAGTTCTCTCATGAAGGTTTCATGCACGTACAACACTGGGTACCAGCAATTGGTATCCCATGGGGATTATTCCTTGGATCATTTTAAGCCCGCCCTGGTTGGTCTGCTTCCTCCTAGAATGGATCTACTTTATCGAAATTATGTTAAGTAAAAAATTAGGGGCAAGGGATAGCAAAAAGTGACTCCCATAAAATAGCAACAAGCTACCTCTTCCTCTCAAAATGGAAAGGGAAACCCTATCCACGCTCAAGGCTCTTCTTCTTCTTCTTCTTCTGCTATTCCACCTATTGCCTCCTCTTGCCCTGTTGTGATGCCATCAACTTCCGATCCTAGGTGCTTGATGGAAATTTCGATGGTTCTCACTTGGTGAAATCCGAAGCATCCAACATTTCAACTTATCATCTTACCCACAATTCTTCAACCCATTTTGTATGGTAAGGGGAAGGGTCCCTATGGATTGTGTTGCAAGTATGAGCTAGTCTGGTGGTGTTGTCATTAATTTTGTCATTGATGTCAACATAGTTCAGTATGTTGCAGATTGTACATGGATAGGTGAGATGTTGAGATGTGAGTACATGGAGCTATCTTTATGTCATTGTAGATGTGTTGTGTTGATTCCAAGTGCTTTTGAGAAAATTAATAAAGAAGAGAAGTTAGAGTGATGAATGTGTTTAGAATGTGCTCCAGTATGTGCTCTGTGTTTCTCCTATGTTGATCCTATGCTTGTGCAGATCTGAAGATTTAATAATGGTGATCTTGTGGTGATATATCCTAATTTTTAGCTTCTAGTGTGATATTACATGAAAGTTACATTCATCGTGTGTGAATTGTTCTAGCAAAGCTGATCTTCTATGGATTGAGAGAAATGTTTCTACTCCGTAGTCCTCCGCTATTTTTTTTCAAATCTTGCGGATCTAGGATATGTATTGAGATGGTGTTCTCTAGGTTTTGGAAAAGAAGGTTGAATTTTGGTGATCCAGAAGTCATGTTTCAGTGTTTCAGTATGAGTTTGCACAATTCAGATGGACTGGTGAAAGGTGTTCAAAGTTTGAAGCATATTGCATTTGTTGCAGATGTATTTGAAGAAATCTGAGATATATTCTCATGCATAATGAAGCATGTTGTGGAGTCTACATGTCATCTTCTTGTTGGGAAGCATGTACATCGATGTTCATTTGTGTTTTCATTAGGTTTGGCCGACCTGGTTTTTACACTTCATTCGAAGAATAAAATTAAATTAAGGAAGCGTGTGGTTGATTCGAGATATTATTTTTTTGATCTTGAAAAAAGTTTTTTGGTCCACTCTCATTTCTTTCCACTGCGGGAATGTTGAGTTGCTGACCTAATTTGAATTTACGGAATGAGGTATTTGTGGCTAACCTTGGAGAAAGTTCCTAAGGTTGAGGATGGTATAAAAGAAAGTCGAATTATGAATAATTGTATGACAGTGTGATGCAAAGTGATGAAAGTGAGCCACAAATCATAAGAGTAGAAGTGTGTGTGTGAGTGAGTTGAGACAACAGTTCTTTATTGTATTGGATTCCTAAAGGAAGTGAGCTAAAGGTCTATGCAATCCTTATTCAAAGTTGTGGATGTGTGTTAATTGTTGTGGTGGATCTTTTGTTCTCTTTTGTATCTATAGGCAGTGAGCCTCCCTATTAGACAATGAATCATTTTTGTAGGC
>VDFB02212124.1:0-18375 GCA_007258455.2 Sequoia sempervirens
CCAATAGCATCATCCCCCTCAGCCAGCCTATCGCCCACTCTACAGATCAGTCGTACGGCACGTGGCAGCCTTTCATTACTGCTGAGAGATTGCGAAGATGCAACACATGTCTCATGGGCCGAAATCCTTATCATAGTGGAGAGAAAATTGCATCAACCAGGTGTGAAAGATGCGTGGCAGTGTTTCGCTACCCGTGGCTGGTCGTTTCCTTACTGTGTGAAAGATTTGCAAATGGTTGCCATCTAGCAGGAGGTGGGGCCCGCCAATACCTTTAGAAAATTAAAAAAGTCAGCGAAAATATTTTGCAGCCCATGGTTGTTTATTTCATCCCCTAATGAAAAACTTGCGATACGCCGCCATGTAGCAAGATGTAGGTCCCTCTGACAATCCTTAGAAATGATGGCCCCCGCAGAAGTCTTTCACAACCTGGATGAAGCTTTTAAGGAAATAAGAGATAAAACCCTCCGCAAGTGCGACACATGGATGCCCAGCGCAGCCTCTCAGGACCTGAAAGGGAAGCCATTGCTCGAAGCTACGAAGAGGAGATGTGCAAAGTGGTAAATCAAAACTTGATGGAAAGCCGAATAAACTCGGTGATGCACAGGGCGGGGCACACACAATTACAACAAAAACTAAAGGGAGTTGTTTGAATATTTATTTTAACAGCTTTTGGTGACTATCAGAGGCGTTTTAAATAAGGAACGGAGAACCCAAAAATCTCACTGATTCTGCAGACCAGAGTTTTATCCATAGGGCGAATGGAGTCAGAGTTTGGAAAGAGCAGCTTGCAAGGGAAACCATTCACTTTCGGATGGCTTTGCCATGCTGTGCAAATTTTCTTATACCCCATCGAGATCAATAGCTTCCTTATGAGGAAGCACCTTAGGTAGGCCGGCACCTGCTTGGATATGGAAAAGTAGCTGTGAGAGTGGATGAATGATCGCCTCAATGTCGGCTGCCATTGGGGAGCTACTGAACTCCTTGAATGCCTCCGGGTCATTTTTCTTCTACTCAATAACCTCAACAATCTGTGTAGTTGTGGCAACAAAGTGATCCTCAAGGAACGGGGACGGCAGCCCCAGCGTGCCTAACTCGGAGAAACTTCCCCGTATGCCATCTAGCGCCTTGCTTAGAAAATTCACGGCTGCCTTAGTGCGCTAGAAAGCAAAGTGACAATGAATGAATTTATTGGTTGTTTGAGCAGCAGCGTCCTAATCTTTGATACCCGCCCCGGTAAGGATTTCGTCTGAGACGGAGTATAGCTTGTTGAGCAGGTCTCTTGCCTCGGGAACCCTCTCCAGGATGAAACGTGGGAACTGCTCAATTGTATTGCTTGCCTCTTGATTGAACCTTAATGCCTTATCGATAAATCAGAGGGTAGGCTACAGTGTTAAGCAAAAGGTCTTGACTTTCTCCTAGTGAGAAATGTATAATTCCTAACTAGCGGAATGGCATCAGGTTAGGTAGGGGCAGGCAACAAAGAGGCTTTAAGCGAATAAATTTGTGTGTCTCTTGCAATAAGGGCCTCAGCTAATTCTACCTTCTTCCTTTTTCTCGAACACCAATTGCTCTGCGTAGCTGCTCATTTCTTTATTCCAATTTTGCTCTGCTTGGGAGTGGTTCGCTGATTGCTCTTCTAGATAAGCCTTTGTCTCTCAGAGCTCTTCCTCTAGTTTAGCCTTTAGGCCTTTAAATTCGGCCTCTTTCTCCTGTACTCTTTTCTCATACTGCTCTTATAAGCGTTCCAACTCTGCACCCTTTTGTGCCATCCCCTAACTATGCTCAAGGCGGACGCATTCAAGTGCCTCCTCCTTTAACTGTAGGCTCTGTCGCGCTACTTGGTTCTGGCTCTGCAGTTCTTTTATTAAGCCTGGGTCAGCAATCTGGGTCTTCGCAATTTTTTCCTAAAGTCTGTTCCTCTCATTTTTTGTTGTTAGCGCCCTTTCAGTCATTCGGGCGATATCTGCCTCCAAGGATTTCTCCTTTGTTTCCAGAAAACTCACCCTTTCCTTGGCTGCCCTGAGCTGTTCATCCTTCTTCTTTAACTAGCAACCAATTTTGAGGAAGTCAGAAGTGACCACCCGTTGCGTTTCCTCCATGATTTCGACCTTATCTTATGGCCAGGCTACTTTCATGTCGAATCCGACAGCATATATCTCATAATCTTCGGGTTGCATTTCTCTATGAGGCTTGCTTATCCTTGGGTACATGGTTGCGAATTTTAATTCTTATCGGGCCTCATCATACGAAGCTTGTACTCTCAGCTCGGCGGGAGCATTGTCATCCTTTGCCTTGCGTTGCCTCATTCTATTTGCACGTGCCTTTTTTCCACAATCTATCTATGCTATGAATTTGGCTGGTGATGAAACTAGCCCACTTGCAAAAGGAACACTAGAAGGCAGGGCATTGGGATAGGTAACTTTCATAAGTGCACGCATTTGCTTCTTCTAGAGAGTGACTGTTTGTGGAGAAAAGTGCAGCACGTTCCATAGTTTGGCCTGAGAACTATCACCCAGGCTAGGCAATTGTAGCGGCTGAATCGGAGATTCAGCTATAAGGCTCATTGGCTGGGAAAGGGGAGTTGCTAACGGGGTGTTAGCTTGTTGCAATGGAAAGGGATCTATAAGCATAGCGGAAAAATAATGGGCACAGACAGGGGGAACGTTCTCCGAAAGTGAGGCAAAGAAAGTCTGAGTGGCAGCTGTAGGTGTGAGCACACTCAGAGGAGTAATTACAAGCGGATGGGCCTGTGAAAACTGGGTGAATCCAACCAAATAAGTTGGACCAAAAACATAAGGTAGAGGGCTCGGACTTATGGCAGGAGTTGCTAGTGAAGCAGGGGTGGATGTGAAGGAATGAGATGCAGAAGAAGGAGCGAAATGTACCTGTGGACTAGTCGGCGGTGGTTCCAGGATCATTCGTGACTCACCCGCAAACTTTGACATTTGGCTAGCAGCGGGTGTTTCTCCTCCGACGAGTTCTTGTGGAACCGCTCCAATAATATTTTCCGTATGTTGCCTTTTCATAGGTGGACACTCACTAACTTCGGCAGCTGAACACATCTGATGAGGCGTCAGTCTGGTTGGTTTAGCGACCCAAGTGAGTGTATGCGAGCCTCTTAATATATTAAAACGTACATTCGTGGCCACATAGGTGGCATGCCCGGAGACCTTGCCCCTTTGCACTGAAGAGGATGATACCGCCGCTTCTTCTTCATGCTCCTCACATTCCTCCTCCTCTTTGCTCCCATCAACACTAGAGCTCAGGCTGGGGGTGGACTCCTTTCCACCATCTATCAAATTTTTGGTCGTCCTTTAGCTGATTGTAGGGAGCATCTAATTGTGCTACTTCCTGGCGATATTTCTAGAAAGCTTTTATTTTTTCATCACTCCATTCTTCATCCCTCTTCAACCTGTTATACATGTTGCACTCCATGGGAAAATTGTCCTTGGCCACGGCCACAGGAAAGTAGAACTTGTGCCATGGGCCTCTAGTGTCCGGCGTAGGGATTTGCGCTAATTCTACAAAATCCTCCTCTCTATCTGTCTGCGGATTAAGCTGCTTATCCCAGTATGGTCGAGAAACATGGTAACTTTCATATGTGGCTCTATTCAGTCATTGAAAGAGTTGTATTCCCACTTATCATTTATCAGTACCAACCCTAGATGTGCCAGTTTCTCCTCTAACAACTTGTGCGATTATTTTTTAATCAGAGTTATCAACTTGAAACTCTTCAGACAAGTGAAAAATCCCTTCCTCTTGACCCTTCCGCTGCTACAAAAAGTTAAATCAATGACACACACCCGCTGGAAAATTTTTCAGTGTGAGCACTCTATCTGTGACGCAAGCTAGGAGTAGGAAAGGTTTTCCAGTAAAGCCCTGCATTCGAAGGATTGTAAAATCCCTGCCTAAGAACCAGTCACAAGCAAGGGTGTAGCTCTGCATAAATCCGATCTGCTCTTTGGTGAGCCAGACAATATCACCTTCTCTGATTAAATCATTCAAAATTGGGGCTATGAAATAGTCCGCGAATGCATAATAGTTATATGATGCAGAAAGGAAAGGCGTCCATGTAGACACCAGCTTTTTTTGATTCTGCTCATAAAAAATTGATAGCGGAAGAAATTGGGTGAAGAAATCAGGATTCTGATGCAGAAACATGTGGACCAGGTAGGAAAGAAACCTAAACTTCTTCTTCGCCTGATAATTCTCAATTTGTTGTTTCATTTCTTCAACCATGAACTCAGCAAATTCATACCAAAAAAGTTCATGCTGCTTGCGAAATTGTATTACCAGTCCCAGCTGAAAGCTTTCTATCTTCTCATCGGAGTCTCGTCCGCAAACAAATGCCAACATGGACATGACATCCTGGAGATCATTGCGGAATGCGCCACGCGATAATGAGATACTTGGTGCTTTAGCGCCTGAAACACCTTTCTTATTAGTCTCCTCTAACAAGAAATCTAAGCCGGTTTTCATCTTCCTCCATATTTTTTCTCCCTTGTTCGAGCAAAAATGTTCGATAGTCTCCTTCTTTTTACTCGGATCCGGGATACATAACATGTGCCAGATGGCCTCTGGGCTAATATGAACCCTTAAATTACAGCCTTCAATGTAGTGGGTATCTAGATTATAGCGTTGAATAGCAGCATCAACCACTTTTGGGCAATAATGCACCAATGGGACCATGTATTGTGGGAGACCACTATACCAGACTCTACTTGCCGTGGCTTGGTCTGCCTGTGGTGATGATAACCTAGCACAAGCTGCCTCTCTAAAGGATTTAGGGTTCTTTACAAGCTTTGGGTCATAGATATTGTTCCATTCTTCTTCAACATTTTTTTCTAGTTACTCCATTCCTTGGGTCTATCTAGCTCCTTCATGTGGGCTCTTCTCGTCTTGATGGGTATACTAGGCATGGCATACGCTACATCCTCGTAGACATATACCTCGACTAAGGAACGAATAGCTGTAAGTAGTTCTTAGCTAATTTCCTCCTGCATTGGCTGAGCTGAAGATTCTGACATTTTTCTTCTTTGAAGAGTTTGTAAGCTCCTAGCCTGCGACTATGCTTGTTCCGGAAAAACAAACAGAAAACAAATCTACACTTCTCCTTGCATTTGTAAAAAGACTTTGAAATATTAAGCCTTTTCATGCAATAATAGCAACTTTCCAAGGTGGTAGGTGAAAGCAGGCCTTTTGCATTTAATTCAGCATGTACCGTTAATCTTGCGACTCGTGCAAGATGAACTAATTGCTATTTCGAGACGACCAGATTTCATCGTTACATTCGGGCGATCGTGTGATATGCCCTGATCTTCTTGGAACTTGAGCCTGCAATTGGCTTGCTAACCCTGCGCTAGCATGTGCTGGCAATTAATATCCCAGCCAAAATGATTACGCCAAACAAATGATCATCACCTGAAAAGATATGGGTATCGCCTTAGGCCCTGGGACGCACTTAAGAGATGACACAATAGCCTATGGCCATACGTCCTCCCACCAACAAGCGCCACCTTTTTAAAACTAATTAATCAGCTTCATTTAATTAAGCACGCATCAAGCCGTGCTATCATGGATGCAACTGGCCTAAAAATGTTAACAAACACAGGCTCGTCTTTTAAGATAGCAGCTAGCATAACATCACGTTTCTTGGAGGCGGATCAGCATGTGCCTTGTCAATTTTTCTATAAATAGGCCAGTAGATAGTGAGCAAAACGTACTTAGCATTTAAGAGGTGATAGGTCAGTAGCAGAGTGCTAAGCAAGTCCTTTCATAGGTTAGGTGGTGAAAATTTTTGGCATTATCTTAGAAGATTATGGACAGTGTCAGAACAATGGATACCCTAATTCATCTAACCTCGTATAAGTCATAGACGGTGTTCTTAGGTGAGATTTCCACTAGGAGGCTAAAAAGGATGACGAAGAACAAGCACTCTTTGGTTTTGGTAGCCATTAGGTGGGTCCTAGGCAAGGATTGCATAGAATACAAGGATAAGTATAGGGTGAATACCGACATGTGATCTCACTTTGTAGCATCCATGCTGGATATTTGCATTCCCCGACCACTTATCTTGAAGCTGGTTAAAGAAATCTTCCCGAAGAAATACCTGAATGGGCTTGGTGAGGTCGTTGCACATGCTGCATATGGGATAGGCCTGCCAATGGCCAGCAACCTGCATTGCTTTATTAAGGAAGAAACTATCGTCGTTTGGCTGCCATTTCTCAGCGGATTCCACCTGCAGACCCGTGACCAACACTAGCAGAGGGTTACTCAGGGCCTACACTTCCTGTTTCAGAGCTACAATGTGATACCTTTCTATGACGTAGACTGATATACTGACTTCAGGAACTTGGTGTTTCCACCGCCACTGGCGGTTGTGCCAAATGATGCTATCAGTGCCGCTGAGGAGCCCGTGGATGAGGAAGAAGTGGACGTTGTAGTGAATGCATTGATTGATGCCAGTCATGCCTTCGGATAGACAACCCCTTTACCTGCTTGTTCAAAATATAACTCTCATGTTTTAGATAAGCTTGATAAAAGACTATCGTATATAATATACTTTGATACTTGTACATTTTGAAAATCGCTCTCCCAACCATTTTGTAACCAAAGAACATATATATAAATATATATCTCCCATTTTAAAGAAAATCCATGCTCTTTTTTGCTTCTGTGTTTAAAATTTTCTGGGTTTGTAAGTTTTGTATGCTATTTCTCAGTGCATGAGTGTATTTTGTGTAAAGCAACTCCAATGTTTTACCCACCAATGATAATGAGTAATTTGTAGAACGACAACTGTTTTAGGAAAAAGAAACGGCTAAACAACGAAAAAGAAAATAAAAGCGCTATTTACATATGTATAAAGTAGAGCTCAATGCCTTAATGGAATAACTTAAAATGAATCCCATTGACTGGGATTCCTAACGGTTCTTGTTCCATATTCTCTAGCTCAAAAGCATTGTGTTGTTTGCAGCGAATGATTTTAAAGGGTCCCTCCCATAGGCTATCAAATTTACTGTGTTGACCTAGCTTTGCAGCCCTATTGTCATACTTTAGCACTAAATCTCCACTTTTTAGACCCTGGTCGAAAGCCTTCTTGTCAAACCATCGTTTGACCACCTATTGATGGCTTGTTATTGCTATTAGGGAATTCTCCCTTTTTTCTTGTACTTCCAATAGTTTAGGGAGCCGAACCTCCATGGCTTCATTTTGTTCTATCTCAAGGGATTTCAATAACTGTATTGCTGGGATCTCCATAGAGATAGGTAACAGCGCCTCCTTCCCATATACTAGCTCATAAGGCGAAGTCTTAAGGACTTGCTTAAGAGTTATGTGATTTTCCCATAGCACTTTTCATAGATTTTTATGCCATTCCCTCTGGTGCTCTGAGCCAACCCTTTTAAGGAGTCGAACTAAGCTTTTATTTGTCGACTCGGCTAGACCATTTCCTTATGGGTAATAGTTTGATAATGTTTTAAGGAATATGCCATTCTTTAATGCAAAGTGACATACCTTTGTACCTATAAATGCTCTGGCGTTGTCTGAAATGATCATTTTCGGAGGGCCGAACCTTGTCACCAGTGCTTCGAGGAAATCTATGATCTTTATTTTTGTTGCGCCTTTAAGGGGAACAGCTTCCATCCACCTTGTGAAGTAGTCCGTAGCAGTTAGAATCCACTTATGTCTAGTGATAGAAACTAGGTTGATCATTCTAATGAAGTCCAGGCCCTATTGTGCAAATGGTTCATCTGCTACTATAGGTCTGAGGGGCATTGATGAATTCTTCCTTCTGTCAGAGAAGAACTAGCATTTTTTACAAGCCCTCACCAGAGAGTGGGAATCACTGAACAGTGTAGTCCAGTAATATCCAGCTCACAGGACCTTGATGGTGGTAGTTTTGGTGAATAAATGTCCACCTTTGTTGCTATTGTGGAATGCATTGAGGATCCTCTACGCCTCCCCTGAAGTAACGCATCACAGGAGCACACCATTGAATATTTTTTTTTGAAAATGACTCCTTCTATCAATGTATATCCGCAATTATGAAGCTGGTAATACCTTCTTTTTTGCAATGAGAGGCCTGGCGGATACCTTCCGGTTTGCATGAAGTTCATTCTATCAGTCAACCAATCGTCTTCCGATCCTGATCCATTTATCAGGACAAGCTCTGGTTGTTCCTCCTTGGCAGGTATCTCCTCATTCTGTGCCATATACTCACACAGTCCTCTGCCTTTAACAGTCTTAGTAGGCCTGACCTCGATGTCATACTCTAGGATCTTGGTAATCTAATTAGCCATTTTTTCTGTGATCTCTCCTTCCATGATGTATTCACGCACACTAGAATGTGCGACATATACCAGAACTTTGTTGCAGGAAATTAGATGGCAGAACTTTTTAAGTCCCTTTACTATTGCAAAGGCCTATCTTTCAATGAAGTTATAATTCGCCTCATATTATTTTAGGGTTCGGGAATAGAACACCATTGGATGCTCTCCCTTTCCTTCACTATCATTTTGAGATAGAACAGTAGCAACACTGGACTTGCTACTGAAGGCATACATTATAAAATCTTTGCATTGATCTGGATTAATCAGCACCAGGGCTGTGGAGATCGCCTCCTTGACCTTTTCAAAAGCCTCCTGAGCTTTTGTTGTCCATTTGAAAGCTTGATCTTTTTTCAACATTTGGGTGATCGGCCTAATCATTCCCGCGAAATCAGAAATAAATTTGTTGATGAAATTTTCTTTGCCCAGAAAAGACTGGACACCTTTCTTATTTATTGGAAGGGGGAGCTCCTTGATAGCCTTTACTCATTTGGGGTCAATTGAAATACCTTGTTTAGACACAACATGCCCCAACAACTTACCCTGGGGTACTCTGAATACACATTTCTTTGGATTCAGGGAAACCTCAAACTCCTGGAACTTTTGAAAAACTAATTCCAAATAATCAAAATGATCATCCTTACATTTAGAGAACACAGTAAGGTCATCCAAATATATTAGAATAAACTTATTGATTAGTTCACTGAATGCGACATTCATTACCCGCTGGAAAGTTTCCCCTACATTGGATAAACCAAAAGGAATTTTAGCATATGCAAATGTTCCCAACTTGGTGGTGAACATAGTCTTGTGCTGATCTTCTTCTTTGACTCGAATCTGGTTATAGCCAAAGAAGCCATCCAACAGAGAGAACATTTTCGATCCTACGATAGTTTGTAGGATTTACTCCATAGAAGGCAACGGATAGTGATCCTTCAGAGATGCTCTGTTTAGGTCTCGGAAGTCCACACATAAGCGGATATCACCATTCTTCTTTCAGACTGGTACCAGATTTGATACCTAAGTACTATGTTTGATTGGGAAGACAATATGTGAATCAATGAGCTTGGTTAGCTCTTATGCCATTAGGGCCTCAACTTTAGGGTTGACTGGCCTCTATTTCTGTTAGACTGGTTTTGCACCTTCTATTAGCTCAATATTGTGCTAAATGATGCTAGGATCGTAACCCTCCAGATCATCGTAACACCAGGCTATTACTCCATATTTTTTTGTAGAAACTGATAAGCCTTTTTTTATCTCGATGTGGGACATCTCTCCCGACCCGGAGATTCCTACCATCAGAGACCTGAAGGTCCTCATAATCACTTTTGTTTGCTACAAAATTTTGCTTATCATTTCGGGTGTCGTTACAATCAAAAAAGTTTTTTAGAGTAACCAATCCTTTCAGAAGTTTATTTGATTTGAGCTGCATAATCAGTCCTTCATAGGCTTCGGCGATCTTTGGTTGAAGCTGATAAGCAAACTCTCCTGAGTGCTGGATAAATGAAGCGATGTGTTCATCGCTTTCAAAGACTTGCCAACTCTGATCATTATCGAGGATTGCTGGTCAGACAAGTACCCGTACTGAATATTCATTCTGAAGCAAGTCAGAGACAGGATCAAACTGAGCACCAATCACTGCCATACGATCTGCATCGCTATTCTACCTCCGGGGAATGGTCCGGATGTTGAAAGCTTCAAAACCTTCAATCAGGTCCCAGATTCGATGCTGATAGGATCTCATGCAGACATTCTTCGCTGCAGAAATTCCTCGGACCTCATTAACTACTAGTTCAAAATCTCTGAACACAATCAATTTCTTAATACCCATCCATTATGCAAGGCTTAAGCCCTAGAATAACCCTTCATATTCAACCTCATTGTTTGAATAGGCGAATTGAAAATGGAAATACCTCAACAAATTTTTATTTTGTGGGGATATTACACATACCCCTGCTCCAGCACCTAATTTACTTCTTGCTCCGTCGAAATACAATGTCCATAGCTCATTTTCTTGGTTATTGTCGGATTCTTTGGCGACCCTCGGAAGCACCTGGTCTTCGTCATAAATCACATATGTGCCCAATCCCGTAGCATGATAATTTCTGAAAGGGTCATTGTTTATGTGTTCACTCAACAGAGCATCTTCCTTATCATTTCGGTCATCACTCACCTTTTCTTCCTCTAACATTTCAATGCTATACATTTCCTCCTTGGTGATAGAGGTATGTGCGGCTTCAAAATTGATTAGGGCCTCATCCGCCACATGTTTAGAATGTAGGGCCTCTGATTCTATCTTTATTTTTGCCCCATGCTTGGTCCTAAGTATTAGATGTGACCAATGTAAAGACAAATATCCACCTACCTTTGAAGTAAATTCTTGGGATAGACAGAGACCAAACATAGGAGGAACATTTATGATCACCGTATCTTGAGGGACCGTGATACTGGGGTAGGAAAATAGAGCTAAAGGAAGCGCTTTGATGAAACCTACATTATCAACTTTATTTCCATCGAGCTGCATCACCCCCTACTTCATAGGTTCGTAGCTGAGTCCCAGAGCTTCGGCTATCAGTTTTGGCATAACAATTGTACTAGCACCAGAATCAATCATAGCGTTATGTAATAGTTTCTTTCCTATAATGAGAGTTAAGAAAAAGGGCTAAAGTTTCGACCTACTTATGTCTTCAGCATGGGATTCCTTCGCTTGGTCTGTAAGAACCTTAGCTGGGGGCATTTGATAAACCACCTCTGTATTGGCAAACGGCTTTGTTGGTGCTGAGTTGATTTCTTACTGAAGCGCCTTCTATAATATAGTCTTCTATTCTGGGATAGCTAGAATGTCCCATAAAGACACATTTGCAGATGATTTCTTCAATTGCTCCACCACATTGAAAGGTGGTAGACTTGGAGATTTCTGCTCCTTGCTTCTTGCTATAATAATTTCCCTCTACAGTTCAGAAGGTGAAGGGATGGTTGATGCGCAAGGAATTTGATCAGACACGCCTTTGCGTTGTAGGCTATCCGAAAGTGAAACAACGGGCACACCGGTGAATCTCCCCTTTGAGCGTGTGTTGTAGTTAGGCTGTACCTACAGTGTTTCGGCTATGGATGTGTCATTGGAAAATACTATTTCCTCGTCTTCCATCCAGGAGAAGAGTGCATGATCAGGAGCAATATCGGACTCTTGCTCTAAGGACATTTCTTGCATTTGCGCAGTAAGGACCGCACTCTCCATTGGCAAGGCATATATGTATTCTCCATTTTCTATTGTAGTACCTTGACTACGTTACTCTACTACCTTCTGTTATAAGTTGCCACACGGGAAATTTTGGAGCATATGTGCATCATTGCAAGGGAAGCACCATGGATTGATGTCATCAATAAGATTTTTTTATCCCACGGTTAATTCTCTACTCGAGCTTGGTGATGCACCTGCTAGTGGCATAGGCACCAAAACCATTTGGTTTGTATTCAACACTGGTGGATTAGTGTGAGGTGCACTCTGATATTAATTTTGCTGATAAGTAGACTTCCTACCTTGATAGTTTTGATATGCAGGCCGTGGGGGCGTTGCTTGATTCTGCTTAAGAGTTGTTAAGTCATTTTCCATAGTTCGCAACATCTTCTTGAGGTTGCTTATTTCATCCTTCGAAGAACCTGATGTAGAAGCCAAATTTTTAGGAGCGGTCGCATATGAGTACATTGACTAGGTAGTTGCTAGCACATTGGTTGATGCAGCCTCTTGTGCAGAGGTTGATATTTCAGGAAATATCGGCATAATAGGTCGAGGCAATTTTCTGCAATCTATTAAATGATTCTCGGCTTTGATAGCGGTAGCATAAGCATCTGGTAGAGTGGCTCCTCCCAAAGACTTGATCATCACAGAATTGTCGAGATTAATGGACTTTAGATAAAATATGAATGCCAATTCTAGAGTCGGGCGGATAGTCACAGGAATCCTCTGCCAATTTGAGTGAAATCAGGCATTGAAGTCCGTCAGAGCCTCCTCGGGGGCTCGCCTTATGACGGATAGCTAATGATATAGCGAAGAACGATCCCCGTTGTTTGAGAACCTCTCATAAAATAGGTCTCTGAGCTCATCTCAGGTGCGAATTTAATTAGGAGTCATTGTTCAGTACCAATCCAGAGCCTTGCCTTTGAAGGACGCAGTGAGGAGCCTTAGGGCTACATTCTGCGCTGTAATACCATATACCAGACAAACATCCGCTACATCCTGCAAATATTCTACTGGCATTTTTGTGTTGTCTCCGACAAATTTGGGAATAGCTTTTAGGGCCAAAACTAAGATAGCGCCCCAAATAGCTGGTGCTACCGGGGCCACCAAGGGACTTTCAGCATCCCATGCTACGTAGTTCTTGTTCACGGTTGGCAACATGGTGAGAGGAAAAGGTGGTGGGAATGGAATGGTTACCAGCTAATTTGTGGCCTGGACTATCCCTAGTGGAGGTACTAGTAAACTTGAGTTACTTGCAGTCTAGGATCTAGTTACAGGCCGATGGCTCATACACCCCTCTATAAGTCAATTTCATTAGTTCAAGTCCCACCGGGCATGCCAGAAAAAGGTATAAACTATTGACACCAAAAATTGACGAGGTAACAGTGCCTTATGGGAAACTCAATTCAAGGAGGACCCTTTGTGCCAAACTGAGTGACCTCTAGATTTTAAAGAAGCTTGCTTCTTCTATAATAGTTTTTGGAAAGGTAAAATAAAATAGATATAATGAAGCAAAATCTAATCTAAGGCGATGTGCCAAAATTTGCTAATAGGCACGATAAATCATAGATTTAAAGGCCTTAATGGTGTTGTCGCATTCCAAAACATCAGAGACTTAAAGTTATAGCATAAAAAATTCATTTATTGACATAAAATAGTATTGCATACATCCTTACTACTAAGAAGAGTCATTAGACATGATTTAGGTAAGCAAGTTTGTATTCAATATATAGATGTTCCTGCAAATGAAATGCTTAGGATAGTATAGAGCACAGTTTACAGTTTAATCAAAACATGAAAAACAGAAAGGCCGAATAGTTGGCACAGTCTAAAAGTTTCTTGCAAGTAAAATAGTAAAAGAGGCCTGATGTCTCTTGCTAAAAACTAGTGTTTTTTCTCTAAAAATTTTTGGAGCCTCCTCTCATCAACCGAGAGAGTATATATAGTAGGAAAGGAAACCTCCCACCGCCTTGGAGAACTATAACAGAAAAAGTCTCACAATCCCCTACAATGATGCCAGAATCAGAAGACTCTAGGCCGCTACAACGGTATTGAGCTAGAACATAGCATCCGGTCATCCAGGTGTAGGTGCATCCCTCGTAATGATGGCGGTGGTCTCAGGCAGGCTCGAGGCGACGAGTGTTATCCACCGCTACAAATGATCATGATGAGCGGCACCCAATAGCATCATTCCCCTTAGCCAGCCTATTGCCCACTCTATAGATCAGTCGTACGACACATGGCAGCCTTCGTTTCCCGCTCAAAACTTTCTCTCATTACTGCCGAGAGATTGCGAAGATGCAACACGTGTCTCATGGGCTGAGATCCTTATTATGGTGGAGATAAAACTGCATCAACCGGGTGCGAAAGATGTGTGTCAGCGTTTCGCTGCCCGCGGCTGGTCGTTTCCTTACTGCGTGAAAGATTTGCAAATGGTTGCCACCTAGCAAGAGGTGGGGCCCACCAATACCTTTAGAAAATAAAAGAAAGTCAGCGGAAGCATTTTGCAGCCCGTGGTTGTTTATTTCATCCCCTCTTGAAAAATTTATGATACGCCGCCACGTCACAAGATGTAGGTCCATCTAACAATCCTTAGAAATGATGGCCCTCGCAGAAGTCTTTCGCAACCCACACAAAGATTTTAAGGAAATAAGAGATAAAACCCTCCACAAGTGCGACACGTGAACACCTAGTGCAACCTCTCAGGACCCAAAAGGGAAGCCGTTTCCCGAAGCTGTGAAGATGAGATGCACAAAGTGGTAAATCAAAACTTGATGGAAAGCCGAATAAACTCGGCGATGTACAGGACGGTGCACACATAATTACAAAAAAAAACTAAAGGGAGCTTTTTGAATATTTATTTTAGCAAGATGTATTCAAACCCACTTTATGAAGAGGATGAAGTATTTTCTAATAATCTGGATGGTGTATCAGATTGTGAAGCAAATAAATGTGATATCAATACATTTGAATTACCATTTTTTGATGAGAAAAGAGAACATGGTAGCAATGAGATGGATGAAGAGACATGTTCACTCAGTAGTGAAAAAATTTCAGACTTGCTAGCAATGGAGTATCAAAAATACATATATAAGAAAGATTCAAAAATTTCATCTTCAACATGCATTTTCTTTGACAATAAAAGTATTTTGTGTGACAATAACGAGGGAAATTTTTAAGATAATCAAGATTCTATGTCTATTGTTGTTAAAAAATGAATACATAAATAAAAATTGAAGATCTTTTCCTCATATGAGAAAGATGTTGGTGTAATGCCCAAAACTTTAGAACCAAAAACCAAGCTAAGGACACAACACAACTGAAAAATTTTCATCCAAAAACATAAGGAAAACCCTACATGTTTGCTTCCAAGCAAACACAGGGGTAACCTGAGGGGCTAGTCCTAATTCCTTGGGGGCTCATCTCTGATGGCCTTTCCTACATACGCGTAGCGCAAAGGAATCGTAGTTCAACACTTGAACTTCCACACAACTGTGTTGGTCAATAACCATATTTATCATCTAGGTTTAACTGATAACTAATTTCACAAAGTTATAGTAACTATATAGAATAGACAACAATGGACTTGAACCATCAATGGCTTGATCGACAGTAATGTATATCATCAATACTCAAATAACAAGATACTAAAATAAGGGTAAACAAAATATTATTATTGGTAAACCTATAGGACCTCCAAAAAAAATTCACAAAAAAAAGATGATATAGACAATACTCATATTAAATCTTGTATTATCCTTTACAAGTACAATTAACCTATTCTTATCAGAAAATATTATACTGATGAGTTCACACAAAATATCATTGCTTACTCACAAGTATATGGTTTTCTCAAGAAAATCTCAACAAGGAACAAATACACCAACTCTCTAGGTAATTTTATTTGAGGAAAAAAAATAGTATAGGTGAACACTACTTATGTAGAAAACATAATCAACACTTAATCGCACACAACCACTATATTGCTATAACAATCTACTTCTTAGTTTGTATCATATTTTCTCATTAATTTTAATTGTTGAAGTGGATCTATTCAAAAAGAAAAAAATTGATAATAATTTGATCATTACAACTTTTAGCTTGTTGATCATAGCAAGATAGATAATACTGAAATGATGATAACTTTCACAATACTAAACCAAATTTTAAAGTTTAATATGATCCGGAAAGGGGAAAGACCAAAGATTAAAACCCAAAAATTGTTTAAAGTAAATCTAAAATAAGTGAGCAGTTTTTTCTGCAACACAAGACTCTAAATCGCCCCAAACAACAGTTAACAACATAACATAGAATCCTACTCTTGTGGATTTAATACAAGACATAACCTAGTTTTAATCTACAAAGTTTTACTTTACAATAACAAATATGACTATCATGTTAATGTTAATGAAAGAAACAACTTAATAATTATATAAAGGTTGTAGGAACTGTATTTTTGTTCATAGTTATTCTTGTGGATTTAATACAAGACATAACCTAGTTTTAATCTACAAAGTTTTACTTTACAATAACAAATATGACTATCATGTTAATGTTAATGAAAGAAACAACTTAATAATTATATAAAGGTTGTAGGAACTGTATTTTTGTTCATAGTTATAACCAGCTGTAAGAATGAGTAAAAATTCCTTTTAAAAAAAAAAAACTTATCTTACCTATACCCTTTTCATGGCAAAATAATGTACCTATCTATTTTATGATAGATATTTAAAGATGCTAAAGTGAATAATTTTATTCCAGTAAATGATACTAATGAACTATGCATTCTATGGTTTTATTTTGTAAGGGAGGCAACAATTTTCATTTCTATGTAAATCTATGTATTTTCTTGTCATAGCACTATAAAAATTAATAGAAAGAAGATAATAGATATTTATATTCATTAAAAAGTAATTCTACACACTTAAACATGTTATTCCTTTGTCCTAAATAATGAATAACAGGAGTAAAATCATTACTGTGGTTATGTTTGATATATATACATATATGGCAGATATTTACATACCCAATAAATTAATCATGACACACAACCATTCATCAAAACTTGAAATAAGAAAGAACATAGAAATTGAGATTAAATGTGGAATCCAAAACAAATAAAATCTTCAAGATATAAGACTCAAGAAAATCGATCTGACATTAGAGAAAATTTTCATAGAAATAACAATTTGAAAACATGTCAAGAGACTTACCTCCAAATTTTGCACTACATATACATGATGTTAATGAAACCTTCAAGATTAATATTTATCCTCATGGTCCTGGGTGGCCTTCTCTTTTTATTTTCTTTTGTTAAGCATACTTGTTAAATGTGTCTGAAACTAAAATTTTCAACTACAAAATTCCTGGCTTGTAGAGGTTACTAAAATTCATTTTACAAATTAATACTTTAATTGCTCTATTACCATGGAAAGGCTCATTGATCATTGTGGTATGGGTATCATCAAGGGAGGTACACTATATATCCTACATTTTCAATTATGGACAACAAAAGGAAACTAAATATTGTATTACAACTTTGCCACCTATCATCCTACTGGGCTCATACATGCATGAGTTTTAAATGATTTCTAAAGCTAAATGGGTGGCTTGGTAGTTATATTCAACCTATAAAAGTCCACTAAGATACATGAAGAGAGATTAATAAAAAAATCAGTAAACCATATTAATTTACATGAGTGTATATCACTCATCAATCTATCATCAAAAACACTAACATAAATGCATATTCCTATAAGGGTAAGTGCACCAAGATGGTTCCCAAAAAGGGGGCTTAAGTGACCACTTTTTTTCTTCTGAAATAAGGAAATGTTGACCTTGGACATGAAATTGAGGATAGTTACACTCAAAATTTTGAGATGGAACAAAAACAAGGATCAAAGTGCTCTGAGTCTACTTTCTAAACTACTAATTTATTTTGAAAATGGTTGAGATTAAGGGGTTCAACAGAGGGATGTACACAAATTGGTGTTGTTTTTGTTAGAAAAACATAACATAGCAATTCTTGTACAACATGAGCACGGTGAATTTTTTTTTAGTGTTTTTAAAATCATTATGGTTGGAAGTTAGCTCACAACAACTAGTTGATGCACAATTTTTCTAATAATTTTTTAATGAATATTTGATTTTTTACTAATTTTCTATGTGGGCACTTCCTAAAAAGCAGAATTTTGGCCGTGCTCCCCCTACAAATTTTGGAAAGTAATAGATTTTTTTAAAATTTTATTTTTTTAAATTTGTAGAATTGACTCTAGTTTCTAAAAATGTAATTTATTTGAAAGTTTGATGAACGGTTAATTTATAATGAAAAAAAAAACTAAACACTGCCTTTTGATAAAAAAATAGACATACAAACAAAATAAATTATGGATGAAAGGCCTAACATTGTCTGAAAGTGAAAAAAAATATATCGTTGGAAAGCTAAGAGAGAACTTAACATTACCTACGTGTTCGATTTTGTCGATATTGAACCAAATCCAATCCTGATGGTGAGTATGAACCCGATTATGTGAAAAATTGTAGAATTTGCAAAAAACACGTCTTTGGTCATTGGGAATGCCCTCCAAACCTTTGGGTTGGTATTCCCAAGGTAAAATACAAAGCTAAAGGCAATGTATTCCCAAAGAAAATATAACATGAGTGCGTTATAACACGCTCGCTTTATTTATTATTTTTCACTTTTTCCTTCTCCGTGGAACATTTCTAGCAACAAATAATGCGCTCGCATTATTTATTCCTTAAGTGAAATGCCAGTTTTTTGAATTTTTGTTCATATGTTTGTATGTATAT
>VDFB02212125.1:0-11567 GCA_007258455.2 Sequoia sempervirens
CATCCTGTAATATCGGCAAGGTCCTCGTTACTCATGTCTCCCCATTTTATGAAAACCGTTTTTGGTGGAACTTTGAAAATTTCTTTGGGTTCCATTCTAAAACATGGTCGACCATAGACCTTCGGAGACTTGGGTATTTTTGTGATGTTGTATGTCGTATGTAGTTTGAATTCTCCACAGCCTAAGTCCTAGATCTTGACATTGGACTCATCCTTAGGAAGTGTGGGAGATGGTGGCATGGTGGAAGATGTGGATGGAGTGGACGTGGAAGATGATGCGAGTGTGGATGGGTCAATGTATTTAGAAGAAGAGGAGCTAGGAGCTTCTCAGTTGATGGGCACTCAGTTTTCAGAAATTCCCCTTAGGTTGGTACAATATTGAAAAGGGTCGAGGTCTCCATATATAGTTATTTATGTGTCGTCAAATGGGAATTTTAAGCATTGGTGATATGTGGAGGGAATGGCTTTTAGGGCATGAATACAATAGATGAGGATGGGAGAGACAGGTTGGTGGCGCCATCGGATTGACACCATGGTTACATTCATTTGGAGGCCCTACAGAGACTGCCAGCAGTGGGATGATGAAGATGACCATCTCAGCCTTTGCAGACAGTACCGTTACCTGATTGATAGGATAGTGCAGAGTCAGCTCAATATAGAGATGTATCTTCCATAGCGTGTACTGTGACAGTTTGGGGAGCAGTAGGGTGTACTGGTAGGCACAGCCGAGTATGCCAGATCTTCCAGGGAGTCAGCTTGGGGGCCATCGATTTCTATACCATTTGTCGAGCAATAGATTGATGGGCTAGTAGCCTAGCAGTGGGGATGGAGAGGTGGAGTTACAGATCCAAGGACTACCGCTGACTATGACTTGTGGTGGCAGGCGAATTGACTAGTGCCAATGACAAATCCAAATGGGCCAGCGCCTGCTGATAGGAGGTTATTTATACCACGTGTGTCACGAGCCAGGCAAGGGGACAGAGATGGTGACAGAGGCAGAGGCATGGATGGAGGCAGGGGGAGGGATGGAGGCAGAGAGGGAGGTAGGGATGGAGGAAGGGGGAGGGATGGAGGCTGGGGTGGAGGGCGAGATGGGGGCAGGGACGGAGGTCAGGATAGAGATGATGGAGATGATGGGGACGACGGAGGGGACAGCCAGAGATGGAGGAGAGATGGCCAGAGGTAGGGCAGGAGGGTACGACAGCGTGTAGCCAGAGCGGCATTGGATGCTATCCCAGAGGTGGCTAAGGAGGGAGAGAGAGAGAGGAGGAGCCAAGGCAGGAGCAGGAGGAGAGACAGGAGGAGTAGCCGAGGTAGGAGCAGGAGGAGGAGAGATAGGAGGAGCATGTGGCCGAGGAGGAGGCCAGACAGGAGCAAGAGCTTGAGGTGGATGTGGATGTGGATGTGCCTCGAGATGAGGGAGTCGGTGGAAAGGAGGTCGCAAAGGAGGGGGATGATGATGGCAGAGATGATGATGCTATGGATGAGGCCGAGAGACTCCTGAGATGGAGGATGGTGGAGGGAGAGGAGGATGTACCATCTACCTCGTCATTGCCCCATGACACCACAACAGACCAGAGGGTGGAAAACCTATAGAGTAGACTGGATGAGAGTGTCACACAAGTCAGAGCACTGTAGTCAAAGCTAGAGGTGACTCGAGTAGAGCGGGATCAGGCAGTCATCCGCCAGCAGGAGGCAGCGCAGTGGGTGTATAGAGTTTGCACGACTGTGTACTGGACCATCGACAGATCTAGCTCAAGAGTTTGGTAGGATTAGTCTACGGCTTGGGAAATACAGGTAGTTGTATGAGCAGGTTGTGCCAGCCGAGATGAGAGATCCCACTCTTACCAGGACACAGACAATTAGTGGCAGCAGGTTGGGCAGTGGTAGTGGCAGCAGTAGTGGCAGTCAAAGCAGTGCAGGGGGCTCGACCTCTTCAGGGCATACTTCAAGTCATAGGTCTCATCACAGACACTCCTCCAGTCATAGATCAGGGCACTCACATGGGTCATTAGGTTCAGGCCATAGATCAATACCTGATCCACTTCCAGTAGTGTCATCATAGATTCATGTTACCGTGGAGATGATGCCATCAATATCAGTTCCATTGGTTTCACAGATAGAGGTTGTGACAAGTCCACCTGTTACCTCAGTGTCGGGCACAGGTCCTCAATCACCACATTCTTTGTCGTGAGGGGATGAGGAGAGTAGTTCATAGGGGCATGTTTACTGTGTTTGGCTTCATGTTTCAGACTTTGTATTATGATACATTATGTATTGACCATCGAGCCCACGTGCTCTATTTTTGGGATATCTCATGACTCTATCATGTGACATTATATATTTTGAGATGGTGCTATATGATGTAGTTTTGATGCGGCCTACATGTGTGTTATGTGATTTTATTTGATTTATGCACTATGATGTATGATGGATGATTTATGTATGATATGCATTTATGATGGATGATGGTATTATTTATATGTCGTGTCATGTATGTCCTATGATGGTTACTTATGATGTGATGCCCTAATAATACAATGTTTATTTATATGTTGTGTTGATGTTGTGCCATGGATGATGATGATATGCATAATGTATTTATTTGAATGGATGCCATGTTTATGCTTATGTTAATGCATGACTGTGTAATGCAATATGTATATGAAATGTATATGATTTAATCCTATGGGTGATGCAATGTATGGACCTAATGCAATGTTTATGTGATTATGTATGCACTTATGTTTTTGTATGTCACAAGATGTCATCAAGAGACGAACAAGAGAAGATGACAGGACAGAAGGAGATACATGTTAGTTCCTAGACAAAATCCTTCAAAACTTTACCATAGGAATTTTATATTTATTGCTCTTAATCATCACTGGACAGATTGTTGTGATGGCCAACAAACACCATGATATGACATAAATCAAGGTGTGCAAGGTCGTACCATCACATAAGACAAGAAGTCATAGAAAAGGACGATAATGACTCATACCAAGAGCGCAATTTCCCCAGTCTTTTTGTCATAATCAACCACAAGCAAAAAAAGACAAGGACAATTCATGAAGCATCGTTGCTTCTCTAAATCATGTTTCCAGGACGTCCTTGATAAACTAGCAGCATGATTTCCAAAAGGGCAAAATAAATTCATTATCATGATACACCATTGTTTTTCTAAATCTTGTAGTCAGGATCTTGCTAAGAAACTAGTAACATGAGTGTCAAAGACAAGACAAACGTCATGATATGTCGCTGCTTCTCTAAATCATGTTGTCGAGATCTCATTGAAAAACTAGTAACATGATGAAAAAGCCAAAGATAAGTGCCAAGTGTTTTCCAAGTGTGTCCGGATGCCAAGTGTTTTAATGTCAAGATGTCAGGTTTGATGATGTTGAGATGCTAGGGTGTCAAGGTTTTGACGATGCCAAGATGATGAATGCCAAAGATTGCCAAATTAAGGAAGGACACATCCTGAATAATGTTGATGTCAAGAGGATTGATCCCTAAATGTCAAAAGGAATCCCTCAAAATGCCAATGACAGTGACGATGCCTAGGAAGGATACATCCTAAGGCATAAATGACAGAGGTTGTTCTTCAGAAGGACACATCTGAAGAATTCATTGATGTCGAGAGGAGTGATCCTTAGATTTCAAGAGGATCCCTCAAAATGTCGGAGGAAAATTACAATGCCTAGGAAGGACACGTCCTAAGGCATGAATGACAGAGGCTATTCTTCAGAAGGACACATCTAAAAGATAACCAAGAGTTGACAGTCTGACAGGTTATGATAATGTAACTTGTTTTGACCAAATTTAATTGAAGTTGACTAAATTGACTTGCGTCAACTATATATCAATTTTTGACATGCTGATGTGATTGACATGTTTTATTGAGGAATTGCTAGAGCTTGTTTTAAGAGTTTTGCTTGTTTTGAAATGACTTGTTTGACTTGAAGACATTTTCACGTGTGTGTCAGTGTAGTGCCATGAACCCTAATGGACTGACCTAGTGCAGCCTCGGGGGCTCATCGACAGATGGCCTTTCCTACATCATACACTCAGAGAACTCGTAGTTTGAAATGACCAATGACTTTGTCTTGATGACCAAAGATTGCATCATGATTTAATTTTGACAAACCTAAAAGGACTGACCTAATGTCTCGGGGACTCGAAAATGAGACTTTCCTATGTAGCAAATGCGTAGAGACAACGTAGTTCAAAAAAATGACAAAGACTAATTGATTTGATGGACTTGACAAGGAATGACTCTGTTTTCTATTTTCTAGACATTTTGACTTTGTTGGGGTTTCTTCATTATGCTTTTCAAAAAAATTTAGGTCTTTCTTCAAGACATTTTGTAATGTTTTTGTCTTTCTTCGGGACGTTTGCGATGTTTTTGTCTATTTTAGGACTTTTTGTAATGTTTTTGTCTTTTTTCAAGACTTTTTGTAATGTTTTTTTCTTTTTTTAGGACTTTTTGTAATGTTTTTTTCTTTTTTAGGACTTTTACAGTTTCCCAGACCATGCGTGATAACCACTGCAGTCACATCATAAAAAAATTTCCCCTAGTCAGGTCCAAGACTTAGCCAATTTTAAAGGTCGTGAAAGGGATATGCATGGGGTGCTGAATGGACAGTATTCAGGACTTGATGTCAACCTTTGTCAACCATGAAAGGAAGGGTATGATGTCATGGGAAATGTCGTGGTGGTGACAGAAAATGTGTTTCATCATTGACCAAGATGCATAGTAACAATAATGGTGAAAGAAATGAATATCACGCATACTGCTTTGTCGTGTTTTCACCATGGTAATTTATCCAAGCGCCTCTATTTTCCAAAGTTTCACCTCCTGGATGAATCCATTTCTCTCTTACTATTTTTGTCATTTTTTCATAGTTTTTTTGGTGCCGCCAAGACGCCTATTTGCCAGGTTTTCATCAAGGCAACAATTTTTTTATCAAAAATTTTCAATTTTTTTATTTTTTTAAGGTTTTCAGCTCGACCTTCTGATGCTATGCATAGAAATTTTAGAGATGTAGACTATTGATAGGCTCTATCAGTTGCTCTCCATCTGGAGTCACCAGCTGATAAGCTCCATAACCAAAGGAGGATATGATGATGTAGGGACCTAGCCAATTTGGTTTGAATTTGCCAAGTTTTTCTCTATTAGCCTGATTCTTAGGGTTTTGCATGAGGACTAGGTCACCAATGTCAAACTTCCTGACCATTACTCTCTTGTTGTAACTGTGACTGAGACGGTTCTGATATGCCTGCAAATGGTTCAGGGAATTATGCCTTCTTTCTTCTAACATCTCCAGCTAGTGTAGACGCGACTATCTATACTCCTCATCATCGGTCAAACCCTTCAGAGAGACTCGTAAGGAAGGAATTTCAACCTCAATGGGAAATATGGCCTCAGCTCCAAAGACCAGGGTGAATGGAGTGGCTCCCGTAGGCGTACAAATGCTGGTGCAGTAGGCCCACAGAGCAGGGTTGAGTTGGATATGCCAGTCACAGCCAGCGTCGTTGACAGTCTTTTTAAGGATTTTAACAATAGTTTTATTTGACGCCTCAACTTGACTGTTTCCTTGTGGGTAATACAGAGAGGAAAAATGATGTTGGTTATGAAATCGCTCACATAACTCATGAACGTCTTGGTTTTTAAATGGACGTCCATTGTCAAAGATTATGGATTACGGAAGGCCATACTGACAAATGATATAGTTAAGAATGAATTTGGAGATTTGTTTGCCAGTTATGTATGTCAGGGGGATAGCTTCGATCCACTTCGTAAAGTACTCAGTGGTGGTTATGATGAATTTGTGTCCATTGGACGAGGTAGGATGGATCTTTCCCACGAGGTCAAGTCCCCATTGTACAAAGGGCCAAGGAGATGTGATTGGCAGAAGTTCTTATGTTGGAGCGTGAATCAAATCACTATGAATCTGGCATTGGTGACAAGTCCTAACGTATTCTAGTGCATCTTTCTCAATGGTCGGCCAATAGTACCCAAGTCTCATTATCTTCTTGGCCAAAGTAAGACCACTTGAATGAGACCCGCATATACCCTCATGTACTTTGCGTAAGGTTGTGCGTGCTTTGTTGGTGTTGAGATATCTAAGGAGGGTGTTATCAAAGCTACGACGATAAAGGGTTTCGCTAACGATGGCATATCTTGCAGCTTTTCGGATAAAATACTTCCTCTGGTTATTGGACATATTAGGGGGGAGGGTTTGAGACTTAAGGTAGTCATGGATGTCTTGGTTCCATGGAGAATCAAGACCAACAAGCTCGCAGACCATCTCCAATTTTGGAACATCATAGGCAGGGACCAACAATTGTTCTATCAGGAATTCCAGCTGAGGCATATTGTTTGGAATGTCAAGGAGAGAGCCAATCATAGCCATTGCATCTGCTGCCTTGTTTTGTGCTCTCGGAACTTGCTTGAAATTCACCATGTGAAATTATGTCTAGAATTTGTCAACCATTCGTTTGTAGGGCATTACTTCTCATCTTTTGTGTCATAGTCATCATTAACTTGGTTGATGACTAACTGAGAATCCCCATAGACATGTAGTGCTCTGATTTTCCATTTTATTGTCATTGTAAGTCCCGTAAACAGTGCCTCATAGTCCATCACATTTTTGTGCATGGGAAAGCTATGCGGAAAGACTTGGGAATGGAATCTCCTTGAGGGGTGATAAAAAAATATCCCTGCCCCCGAGCCATGATTAGTATGTGATCTATCAAAGTATAGACTCCAAGGGGACTTTGGTTCTGTATTGGAATATTGACTCATCTGGGAAATTTTCCACTAAGGGGTGATCACTTTGTATAGGCACGTCTGCCAATTGGTCCACAATTACTTGTCCTTTGATCACTTTTCTTTCAACATACTGAATGTTGTATTCGCTCAAAATCATGACCCATTTTGCCAAATGTCTTGTCAATGTTGCACGACTCAATAGGTATTTGAGGGGGTCAATCTTGGCTACCAACTTTGTTTGATGGCTCAACATATAATGTCTTAGCTTCTAAGCTGCAAAGACAACTGCTAGACAAGCGCGTTCAATTGATGTGTAATTCAGTGCATACCTGACCAGTGTCCGATTGATATAATATATGGCCCTTTCTTTATCTTCTTGGTCATTTTCTGCTAGTAATGCCTCCAGTGCTGAAGTAGTGGCAGAGATGTATAAGATCAAAGGTTTTCCGTGAATGGGCAGTATGAGGACTCGCGGTGACAATAAGTAATCTTTTATTTGCTGAAAGGATTCTTGGCATTTATCTATCCACACAAAGGGGATGACTTTGCGCAGAAGATATTGGAATGGTTGACACTTGTCAGCCAATTGTGCTATAAAGCGCCGGATAGATTGTACCCTACCCTGTAATGTCCTAAGTTCGCTTATTCCTCTAGGAGGAGGCATGTCCATGATGGCTTTGAATTTTGCTTGATCAACTTCAATTCCTCTTCGAGAAACTATGTATCCCAAGAGTTTTCCAGATGTTACACCAAAGACACATTTTTTAGGATTCAGTCAGACTTTTTATTCTTCTAGTCTCTTGAAAATTATGTCTAACACCTTCAAATGATCTTTTCTTGTTACTGATTTATCCAAAAGGTCATCTACGTAATCTTCCATTATTTTATGCATCATGTCATGAAAGATTGTGGTCATAGCCCTCTAATATGTGGCACCTACAATTTTAAGACCAAATGGCATGACATTCTAGCAGTATGTACTCCAAGGGAAAGTGAATGTTGTTTTATGTTGATCTTCGAGGGAAATACGAATCTGATTGCAGCCTGAGAAACCGTCCATGAGGGACAGCATCTCATATCCTACTATGAGGTCAACTATAATATCAATATTTGGCAAAGGAAAGTCATCTTTTGGGCATGCCTTGTTTAAGTCTCTGAAACCTGTGCAAACTTGGATCATTCCATTTGGCTTCGTTACTGGCACTAGGCTCAATATCCATTCAGCATAATCAATAGACCATATGAAGCCAATGTCTAGAAGTTTCTTCAACTCAGCCTTGACCAATAGAATGACTTGAGGATGCATTTTGTGTAACTTTTGTTTAACTGGTTTGGAATTTGGCAATAGTGGAAAATGGTGCAGAACCAGCTCTGGGTCTAGTCCCGGCATGTCAGCATAGGACCTTGCGAAATTGACTTTACCTTCTACAAAGAACTTGTTAAATTTTGGTCTCTCTTCTTCAATCAACGATGCAGCAAAGAGGACCATTTTTGGATCTTTTGTTGTTGATATGTTGTCTTCTATGGTGTCCTCTATGAGCATAGTTGATTTCTCTTGTGTTACAGGAAGAAATTCTAGTCCTCCATCTTTGCGCACCTCAGAGAGGTTTTTACCCGCAGATACGTCCTTTGTTTTTACTTTTTTGTCATCAAAAGGTTCCTTTCAGTTTTCACCTAAAGATGTTTCATTTTTTTCTTTATTCTTATTTTTAATTTTGCGACTAGAGGATGAAGCAGTCTCGCCGAAGTAGGCTGCATAATCTAGGTCACAGGCGAATCCTGCCTTGTGATCACCACTTCGTATACCCTCACGTAATCCCATAAATTCTGAAATAGCCTCATCATTCTGAAAGGTGTCCAGGACTGGTGGGCCTTGTTGGTCCCAATCGATTAATTGTGGATAGACTAGGGAAATGCCATCGTCAGCATTGGTGAATTGAGGGTAGGATGCAGAAAGCATGCAGACGGATTCAGAGATGTTGTAGATGAAATTATCATCATCCAATTCCACATCAGACTCTATCTAATATTCCCCTTCGCTTGTTTCATATTTGTTGTCAAAGTAAGGGGTAAATGACTCAAAGTCGTGGTTGTCAGTGTTATCTTGAAATTCAGAGCGATTTGACTGATGGTTATGAGGTTGAGATGGTGGGGCTTGTATGTCATGGGGAAGGGAAATGGAACTATAAATATTTGGTGCCTGATCGATTTTAAATGTTTGCCAAAAAATTTGTTCAGTGGTAAGCTCCCCCATTTCAACGAACAAATCAACGAGGCAACAGTCACTTAAGGATCATTGGGAGCCAAATTCCCACTCTTGGGAGTCAGTTTCGGTGAAGGTTTCCTTAGCGGTCTTGACACTTTCCGAAGTATGCACGTGCTCACTCGAAAGTCCATTGGTACGTCGGTCGTCATTGTCAGGCAATCCATACCCTAATCCAAGATACTTTGGTATTTTGAAAGATTCTATGGGCTCTCTTCATACAATTTTATTTCTACCTAGGCCACTAGTTCCATCGTAGCCCTTAGCCTTCATCATGTCATATCCCTTGCCATATTTCTTAACTGGTAATGGGGGTAGGTCGGCCATTTCTTTATAGAGCCATCCTGTAATATCGGCAAGGTCCTCATTACTCATGTCTCCCCATTTTATGAAAACCATTTTTGGTGGAACTTTGAAAATTTCTTTGGCTTCCATTCTAAAACATGGTCGACCATAGACCTTCGGAGATTTGGCTATTTTTGTGATGCTATATGTTGTATGTAGTTTGAATTCTCCACAGCTTAGGTCCTAGATCTTGACATTGGACTCATCCTTAGGAAGTGTGGAAGATGGTGCCAGTGTGGTGGAGGATGTGGATGGAGTGGATGTGGAAGATGATGCAAGTGTGGATGGGTCAATGTATTTAAAAGAAGAGGAGCTAGGAGCTTCTCGGTTGATGGGCACTCGATTTTCGGAAATACCCCTTAGGTTGGTACAATATTGAAAAGGGTCAAAGTCTCCATATATGGTGATTTCTATGTCATCAAATGGGAATTTTAAACATTGGTGATATGTGGAGGGAATGGCTTTTAGGGCATGAATCCATGGACGACCGAACAAGATGTTGTAAGGTAATTCTAGATCCAGGACTTGGTCAGTTGTATCCACCATGACTAGTCCCACTCTGATAGGAAGAGAAATAACGGCTCTAGAAGAATGTTCTTCGTCATCATATGCTTTTATGACTATACTCTTTGTAGGGTCTACGCAGGCATCAAAGATCCTAGAGCCTTAACCAGTTTCAAGGAACATATGTTCAATCCTGCTCCACCATCTACTAAAACTCTTCTGACCTTGTGCTTGTGGATGAAAGTTTCAATATGTAACGTGTCATTATGGTTGGTCTTGGGTGACGAGTAATCTTGATCAAAAAAAGTGACATGATAAGGTGTAGTGAGGTATCCCACCATGGTCTCAAATTGGTTGACATCAATATCTTTAGGGAGGGAGGACTCTTGCAAGCTTTTATCCAGTATATCCTTATGCACGGGAGAGATGCGAAGTAGCTCAAGTATGAATTTGCGCAGGAGTTTTTCCAAGCTGGTCGATAAGGTTAAACTAACTCTTAGGTTGCCATTGCTTTATGGTCGAAGCGGGTTATGATTGCCTAGGAGATGGACCAGGTATGGTAATCTTAGGTTTCCTAGCGGGAGGTAGACCAGCTATGGTGATCTTGCCACTTCAAGTAGTGCCATTGCATTGGGGTGCTCGTTTGACTGTGATGGTGTTGATGTATTCATCATCAGTTCAGACATTATTTATAGTAGGTCCACTGGAATAGTCATACTTGGCGCGGGCATAATTGGCTTGATTATTATTTGTCTTAGGACCTGATGTGGAAGCATTATTAGAACCATGGTCTTGCAATGGGTTCTTATGAATGGTATGGTCAGAATTTGATGGGAATTATGGCCCACCTAATTCAATTATTCGACTCTCGATAAGGTCTTGCACAATATTTTTGAGTTGTCAACAGGACGATGTCTTACGTCCTTTAGCCTGATGGTAAGCACAAAAGGCATTATCATCCCACCATGATAGATTAAATTGTCCTGGGTCATACAATTTTGGTTCTTCAAGTGTGATGAGACCATTCTAAAGGCATTTCTCGAGGACTTCCTCCATGGGCTCACCCAAGGGAGTGTATGTGCGACCCCTGGGGAATTGTCTTGTTTGACGGTATTGTCCTTGATTTTGACTGTTTTGACCATTTTGGTTGTTTGGGGTGGCATTTGTGGGGGGTGTTAGTATCATCATTAGCTTGTTTTGCGGTTGAACCCCTTTCAGATCCAATACAGGACCCATAGTGCTTAAACCCTTGGCATCAATAACACCGTCGTTGGTAACATGTTTATTTTTGACCCAATACTTATTTTTGTCAGTGGGAGTATTTGCGTTTGTGTTTTTAGGACCGTACTTTAGCTCTCCCTTTGCAATAAGGGATTTCTCTATCTAGACACCTTTTTCAACTAGGTCCATGAAGGTTGTGCAACAATGTACTTGTAATGCATATTTTAAGGGTCCTAGAAGTTTTTGAACAAACATGTCCACCTTTTCCTTTTCGAGTATGTCGATGTGACAATGACTAGCTAGACTTCTCCATTTTTGGAAGAATGGGATGAGCGTTTCACCAACGTCCTCTTGCATGAGATTGCATAAGCTAGTAATAGAGGTGTCCATGTCAATGTTGTACGAGTAATTTTTTATGAATTTGCATTTAAGTTCATCCCATGTTTGGATATCTTTTTGAGTG
>VDFB02212130.1:0-21457 GCA_007258455.2 Sequoia sempervirens
ATACTATAGGATAAAAAAAAATGAATTTCATAATATTTTTGACCAAGTTATGGTGGTCAGACATAGACGTTTTAATAATTCTAAAAATTTCTAGTAAAAAAATCATAACTAATTATTTACGTGGAAAAAAATTACAAAAAAAAATCCAGCACATCCAGACATGTGTCCTCTACTTATATTTAAAAATTTAGAAAAAATAATTGTTTTTCTTGTACTTAGGGTGGTCAGACACACACCTGCTTCTTATCTTTTTCCTGAAAAATTTAGTACCACTACATTGAAATTTCAAATTTTCTCAAAACAATTTTACTTTTTTCCAAAAAATAACTAGTAGCCTAGAAACTATATTCAATTTGCTACAACTTGTGTTCTTACATATTTTTCAAATTATGTTAATAACCTATTCAAATTTTTATGTCAAGTTGCCTAACTCTGATTTTCTGAATTTTCATCACCACTTAGAGGCCTAGTTTGGACCCCATGATCATGCACATACTCAGTTGATGAATTCAAAATAATTCAATTGGATGATAAATTTTAACAACATTGTCTCTTGATGCATTCCTTTCTATTAAATATTTCTTGGTCTAGTTTAAGTCTCTACTTTTTTGACTTAAGGATTGTGGTAAAACAAGAACAAATAAAGATTGTCTTCTTTGTTTAGTCAAAGCTAAAAGGTCCTTGTCAAATTTATGCTTCTTCCTTCTACTCTAAAATGGATGCTCTTGGAACAACATTTGTAATGCCTTCTTTTGAACAATTTTGTGCTAGACTCACATGAGAACAATCTAAATTAATATTTATGGATGCTATAAGCTCTTCAAAAACTAAAGCATTATTTTTTAATCATTTAAGGTAAAAGGTAAGAAGTCTTTAAACAAACCTAAGGAAGAATCAACTTAGGAAATGAATTGCCATGTCTAAGTTGAAGCATAAAACCCACACAAAAGCCACATCCTCTTTACAATAAAAAAACAAGAGGACAATATATTTTTTGTAGATTACATAATCATGATATAAAATTTTGTTTTATGGGATTACAACATTGGAAGAGGCCATGAAGAAACACAACATTGATACTCCCAAACCTAGCAAGGGACATGCACATACAACTAGAGGTTTGGATACATCCACAAACAATTGGATAGTTGAATCAAGAGCCTCACATCACATGAATTACTCACATCATCTTCTTGAGTCTCTTATTAATAGCACTACTTCTTAGATTTCAGTGGGAAATTCTTCATAGATTCCATTTTTGGGGTCAGGTAGTGTTTAGTTGATAGAGGGATGAATTGAGGATGTTCTCTATGTTTCTAAGATTTCAACTAATCACCTATTAGTTTTCCAAATTTTTCATCCTAGTGATGGGAAGGCATTTTATTTTTCACCACATGATGTAGTTATTCAAGAACTACATCATTCTGAGAGGCTTTTTCTTCAAGAAGAGAAAATCATGGGTCTCAATTGTACATGTTTCATGGATTTGATTTATCTTTTAGTGCATCACATATTGCTCATTTAGATGATTTAATCAAACTTTGGTGCAAGAAATTTGGACACCTTAATTATAGGTATCTTTAGCAATTGACTACTAAGAATATGATACTTGGACTTCCTAAGGTTTTTTGCACAAATAACATTTTTTGAGGTTGTGTACTTGGAAAAAATCATCAAGAACCATTTCCAAAGGGTAATTCCCATCATGTTACTACCTTGAATTGGTTCATAGTGACCTCGTGTCATTTCAAAATAATTCAATTTTAGAAGCCAAGTATGCAATCACCTTTACTAATGATTTCTCTTATTGCACATGGGTGTACTTTCTTAAGTACAAGAGTGATGTCTTCACCGCCTTCAATAAATTTGAGGTGTCCATGGAGAAGTATCCAGGTTCTTCTATTCGATGGATATGCATAAATAATGGGGGGAATATATGAACCAATTTTTTATAAACTATTACATTGAGCACGAAATTCAACATAAATATTTGGTTCCCTACACTCCTCAATAGAATGGTGTTTTTGAAAGAAATAATAGATCATTAAATGAGATGGAAACTTATATGCTTTAGTCTAGGTTTATGACCCCATCAGTTTGGGCTGAAGCAATCAATTGTGCCAACTATTTTCAAAACTACACTCCCCACAAGGTAGTTTAGAATCTTATTCCAAAGGAGTCTTGGTCCAATATCAAGCCCAATGTTTCCTTCTTCAAGGTAGTTGGTAGTGAGGCTTGGGCATTCATACTAGATGGCTTGCATAAGGTAATGGAGAAGAAGAATCAACAATACATTATTATTGGTTATTGTGAGGATGTAAAATCTTATGGGTTATTTGATCCTATAACTAGAGATGTCCACTTTTGTAGAGATGTCTAGTTTGATAAGTATTTCACATATAGACAGATCCTCCATATACTTCTTCTTTCTCAAGCTACCTACTTCACCTTCTTCATCTCTTTAGGATACCTTTGTACTTGAGGAATCTTCAAATGATGGTCTTGATCCACCACCTCTGCCACCTCCACAACCATTTCCACCTACTAATTCCCAAGTGCACTCCTAGTGTTATTTAGGAGGTTGCTTCTTTATTTGGTGATCTTATGAACTCTCAACAAAATTTCTCACAAACATTCAACACTAGTCTTTTGGGTCATGCTAATTCTCCAAATTTGTAATTTTTTTGAAATGCTTTTGGTATTCTAGAGTGGGACAATGCTATTACTTTTTATCATGAAATTGATCGCATGAATGTAAAGACAACATTGTTGCATCATGAACTTAAGAAGAAATATGTTATAAGATGAAAGGTAAGAAGGACCCAGTGTGTATGGTAAAAGAAAACATATGACTTACAGTAATCACCAAGGATGCAGTTCAAGGGTGATCCCACAAAGCCGGTTTACAATTTCTGGGAGATTATGATTTTTGCTGAAATCACATATTTTTAGAAAATATAATGATTTAAGCCTTAAAGGTTCTATTTAAAGCATTCCAATTGCAGAGGGTTTGATCAAACTACCTTAGATCAAACCCCCTTGGATAGAACCCCACTAGTATTAAACCATACCTATAACATAGTCTCCTTTACACCTATCAAAATGCTGATAAAAAACCACTTTTGATTTACCTTTTGGGGGATCAAATGAATTCATTTAAAATTTATTTTTTGTAAGTATGTAGTCCTTATTATAAGCTTTCCAAAAATTATAATTAAATAAATTTAATTTTATTGTTATATTTGTGTGTGCGTGAAATGTGTAAAGTTAGTATCAATACAAACCTTAATGAAACAAATTATATTAAAGATTCAAAACAAAGAAGCTACTCTAAATTGCAATTCAACGAATCTTTCAAGAACATCGCATTGTCCTCTATTCTTAATGATTCTTTTAACCTTTTGGCCCTCATACTTCTATGTGCACAAAGGCTATTAGAATGACACTTAAGAAATGAGATTAGTATTTAACATGCAAGCTAATTAAATTCCTACATGAAACTAAATGGTAGAAATGATGATGGATGTTATGATGAATGTTGGATGATTACAATAAATGGTGGGTGACTATGATGAATGGAAAAAATGTGGTGGATACTATGGTAGTGATCTATATGATTCTACATATTCTCAAATGAAAATTCTAAGTATGTTAATCTAAAATGCAACTATGATGCAAAGGATGATATAAAATGCAACTATGAAGCAAAGTGTTATTCTAAGATTTAAGTATGATGAAAAACATGATATAAAATGTAACTATAAGACTCCATAATGCTCCCAAGCTCAAACAATAAACCTACATGATAACTCTATTCAAAAGTGGATGCAAAATACAATGCCAAAGGGTTGTATTTATAGCCTTTTTCCAAGCATCTTGTGAGGTGGAATTGATCGACGGTCCAGATTCAAAAAAGAAGGATGAATGGTGGAGATGAAGAGAATCAAGAAGTTGTCCCCTTGACCAAAGACACCATGACAAATGGATGGAGGAATATCTTGACCAAAGGCAGCATGCCAAATGGATGGAAGACTCAAGTGTGGGAAGAAAAGACCATGTGTTTGAAACTTGGTGGAAGATAAAAATTAGAATTATTTAATTTCATGTGACCTTGGTGAGGTGGCATGAAAAGTTGTAGATAATTCTAATTAAAAATTAGAATTATTAGAATTTCCCCTTGACCAAGGGCAACATGCCAAATGGATGGGAGAATCAAGTGTGTGAGGAATAAGCCATGTGTTTGAATGCCAAATGTGCGGGAGAATCAAGTGTGAGGAATAAGCCATGTGTTTGAATTCCAAATGTGTAGGAGAATTAAGTGTGTGAGGAATAAGCCATGTGTTTGAAAATAATTCTAATTTAAAAATTAGAATTATTTAATTTAATATGATCTTGGTGAGGTGGCATAAAAAAGTTGTAGACATGCTCTTGAATTCCTAATCTAATATTAGTGAAACTTAATTAAATAAAACAAACTTTAGAAATTCGTTTATTTAATTAAATTAGAAGAATATGATTTTTAAGATTTGAAGAATTAAATGATATGAAAAATATAAATAAATTATAAATTTATTTATACGTAGTTGAATATTAATTAAATAACTAGTATTTAATTAATTAAATGTTGTGATTGCTTTCAGGTGTATACATTTTTCCCCTCTTTGAAGTAATGTGTTTACATGTTGCTTCAAAGAAAAATTTGATACTGATGCCAAGAAAATAAAAATTTCAATGCCCTAGACGTTGATTTTCAGGTAATGAGTGAAGTTTTCAATTTTTAGGATTTTTGAGAATTTTGATGATTTTTCGATGATTTGATGATGATCTCAAAATTTTATGCGTCATAAACGATTTATCTCCCAAAAAATGATGTATAAGCCACCAGGTGATGAAGTTGATTAATTAGGGCCCCTTTGAAAAATAAAACATCCCCATAAAATGCCACTTAATTAACCTTAAAAGGTTAAAAAGTGTGATTAGAAAGTTCATTTGAGCCTTTGGAAATTTGAAAACTTGTGAGTGAGTGATTTGATGAATTGATGCCTTATGTTGTCTCCTATTGTTTGATGTTTGATGATGTTGATGTGATAATTGATTATTGACCTCATGATAGGTGAGGATCAATTATAGGATGATGAAGATTGACCTCATGATAGGTGAGGGTCAATGATAGGATGATGATGATTGTCCTCATGATAGGTGAGGATCAATGATAGATTGATGATTGACCTCATGATAGGCGAGGATCAATGATAGGATGATGATGATTGACCTCATGATAGGCGAGGATCAATGATAGATTGATGATTGACCTCATGATAGGCGATGATCAATGATAGATTGATGATTGACCTCATGATAGGTGAGGATCAATGATAGATTGATGATGATGATGATTATCCTCATGATAGGAGAGGATCAATGATAGATGCTCATGAGATTTGATCGAAACTGCATTAGAGATGATTAGATTTCATTGATTGATTGATGTTGATTGATTGATAAGATTGCTAATTTGTGATATGTTATGATCATAGGAGGATTTATGCATCTGGTGCAGGCAGATTCAGATTCGATTGGGCGATGTGGTTTGACTTCTCTGATTGATTGATATTCCCTAGTATAGGATTAATTAATGTACTAAGACTTGATGATGTACCGAGACCTGATGTATACACTTATTCAATTGAGACATTATGATTTTTGTCATTTTTGATATTGATGTATCTCTTTATACCTTTGGATATCTTTGTACACTTTACATTATAATTTTGAGGTTATATGATATGCAACAATGATGATGATTGATCTATGTGCCTATATGTGTTTATGATGTTCATATGATGATGATGATGATGGATGCATTTTATTTCTACTTTATGATGCTATGTGATGTTCTATATGATGATAATATGATATGTTATGGATGCATTTTCTATTTTATGATGATGATTATGATGCTTATGATGTTGATGAGGGTGTATTTTATGTGTTATGATTCTATGATTCTATGATGTTTTATGAATGATGCCTATATGATGTATGTGGTGGATCCTATTATGAAAATGATATGTGATGCATTTTATGTTTTTATACTTTTCTAATGAAAATAAATGATGTATGAAATGAACACATGATAATGCATATTTCTATTGATGTTTATGTGATGTTTATATGTGATGATGATCATGATGATTATGATGCTTTGTAATGATGAGGTGATGTAATGTATGCAATGATGATATGATAATGCATGATTATGTTGATGGAAAGTGAGTCCTTTGTCAGTATTGGATTTGAGTATTAACAAATTCATCTTCACTACTAGTTTTAGATGTTCATAACAAGGGCATTATATCCTTGTTAATCAATCATGTTTTTCAACAACTTTTTGTTCTTGGAAATCTTACTCTGCTAGAAATGTCTTTCAATCTTCTTATGTGAATCCAACATCCATTTTATTAAAGGAATAAATGATTTCAGTGATGCATCAAGTTCAATTATAGATGCATCAAGTTCAATTATGCCCCTATTAAAATAAAGATGCTTTTCTTCTTGGAAATCTTCCTCTGCTAGATATGTCTTTCCATCTTAATGGACCAATTTCTTAATCCATTAATAATTGATGAAATGATTTTGATAATGCAAGTGAGATGCAATGCACTTATTTTTGTGTTTTCTGATGTGGATATTATGATGTGATGCATAGATGGATGAATGATGTGATAATGCATATGTGATGTATGTAAATGATGCTGGAATTAATGTGCAACTATATGAAAATTATGTGTTTTTGGTAATGTCGAGTGTACTCAATCCATTAATGTGAGAGATAGCATCATTGTGAAATCGTTTCAGCCTTGGAAAACCCCTAAATATAGATGCAAAACTATCATGGATGCAATCTAATCTAACCATGCAGATCTAGTATGAAAATGTTGTCATTGTAACAGCCGATTTGTTGTGCTTTTTATCATCATTGAGCTTTTAAAATGGGTATGTGCAGGATCATGATGGGCCAAAAAGTTGCAATATGATGGGTATTTGTAGGGTATGTGGCTGACAAATTTTTTTACCCAAAATTATTGAAACAAAAAAGGGTTTTTAAAGGAGATTCTTAGCTTTCTACCAATATAAATTATGTTTTACTTTGAATTTAATAAATAATTATTATTCATTTTCTATTTGAATTATGACTAAATTTTCGATTGATAGGCTGATTGAAAAACATCTATAGCTTTCAAATGGTATCACATTTTTTGAATTCGAAACATGTGTCACATTCTATGCTTCGTATACTATAGGATTAAAAAAAATAAAAATTCATGAAGTTTTGACCAAGTTAAAGTGGTTAGACGTACGAGTTTTTTATATTTTTTAAAAGCTGTAATAAAAAAATCATAATTAATTATTTACTTGGAAAGAAATTACAAAAAATATGCATCACATCGCACGATTCCTCTACTTATATCTAAAAATCTTATAAAAAAATTTTATCATTTTATTTTGGTTAGGTGGTTACACCCTTTTTTTTCCCTCAAATTTAAGTACTCGCATTGAAATTTCAAATTTTCACCAAATAGATTTTGTTTAAAAATAAACCTAGTAGTTTAGAAACTACATTCAATTTTCTACAAATTTTATTCTTACATATTTTTGAAATAATATAGATAACTTATTCAAATTTTTACATCAAGTTGCCTAACTCTGATTTTTTTTTATTTTTTGCCACTTAAGGGCCTGTTTTTCCATGATGATCCTACACATACCCGAATGTTGAAAGTGAGTACAAGCATTGATGGTATATTTAGACCATGATGACCTGAGTACTACTTCCATGATGTTTGATAGTGCAAGTTAACACAAGCATCTAAGTATAATTAAACCGAGATTACTTGAGTATTGCTTGTGTAAACAGACAAGAGTTAATCGTTTTCCTATGCAAATTCAGAATGTCATTAGTGATACTTTATAGAGCACATCCTGCGAAAATTTGCACAGTAATAGTGATTAACTCAGACAACAGACAAAGAAAAATCATACTCCTTCTTGGCTCTTCTAGTTCGATACATCATCGAGGGGCTCTAGAGATATGATAACAAAAATCAAAGTACAACAATCGAACATTTGTGTTTGACATGATAAACCCTTGATTCAGAAGGAACATCATCCATGTGAAGTTTGTTTTTGGTTTACCTGATTTGGCTTTTTGGTTGATGTGTTCATGTATTTATGATGGTGTTTGATGTTCAATGTTGAGTTGCACAATGATCATATTTTGGGTTGTGTTGTACTGCTGTTGTTTGTCTGTTGGTTCAAGCTCAATGTTTATTGCGGCTAGTGAGTTCATGATTTTTCCCCCAGTCTAGGGTGAGACATGACCGCAATGCCAGGATATGTACATGGTGCTTTCTGAGGATAGGTAGATGGATGGCGAAAGCGAATGGTTGGCATGCTCAAATAGATGGAAAAGCTAGCCTATCACAAATAGCACATGTTGCCAGATTTTCACTACTTGTTTTTATTGTACTTTTTCAGATTTTATAATTTTTTTGATCTTTTTTTTATTTAGTATTTTTCTCTTTTTTTGTTTTTTTGTTTTTTTGTTTTTTTGCTCTTTTTTTTGTTGTTTCCAAGACACCTGTTTGCCAGGTTTTCATCAAGGAAACCATTTTTTCAGGACATTTTCTTATGTTTTTTAAAAAATTTCAAGACTTTTTCCGATGCATTGGATGATTCAAGTGTAGAACTTCTTGAGATGCAGGCTATTGGGGGGTTCATAAAATAAATCCCCTTCTGGTGTGGACAACTGATATGCTCTTGATCCAAAGACTGAGACAATGAAAAAGGGACCTAGCTAGTTTGGTTCAAATTTCTCCTTCTCTCGATCTTGTTGATTATGGGGATTCTCTTTCAAGACTAAGTCACCATCCTGAAATGTTCTAGACTTGAATAAGTGGTTGTAGCTTTTGGATATCCTCTGTTGATATGCTTTTAGGTGATCCACTGCATGTTGACGATGCTCATCCAAGAGTTCCAATTCCTATAACCTAGACATTGTAATCCTCATCTGAAATGATCCCTTTTAGTGACACTCAGAGTGATGGTAGTTCAACCTCAATAGGTAGAATGGATTTTGATCCGTAGACTAGAGCATAGGGTGTAGCTCCCGTCGGGGTACAGATACTGGTTCTGTAAGACCATAGGGCAGGGTTCAATTGAATGTGCCAGTCTCTTCCAGCATCATTGACAATTTTCTTTAGGATCTTCAGGATAGTCTTGTTCAATGCCTTTGCTTGTTTGTTTCCTTGAGGATAATAGGGTGTAGAAAACCGATGTTGAATGTGGAACCTCTCACAGAGTTTTTGTACATCCTGATTCTTGAAGGGTCTACCATTATCTGTGATAATGGATTGTGGAATATCTTACCAACAGATGATATAGTTTAGGATGAAGATGAGATTTGCTTTCTTGTGATGGTGGTTAGGGGAACCCCTTCAATCCACTTTGTAAAGTACTTCATGGTTGTGATGATAAACTTGTGTCAATTGGATGAAGATGGGTGTATTTTTCCTACGACATCCAATCCCCACTGACAAAAAGGCCATGTCGATGCAAAAGGTTGCAACTCTTGTGTTGGTGCATGTATTAGGTTCCCATGGATTTGAAATTTTTGGCACCTTTTGACATATTGAAATGGCTCCTTCTCCATATTTGGCCAGTAATACCCTAAATGTAGGATGAATTGGGACTTAGGGTTGTTATAGGTGGGGTCAAATACTTTTTCCACCATAAACTCATAACGGGCTCACTTTTCTGGTATTTGCAAGAGAGAAGCAATAGTAGCCATGGCATTTGCAGCTTTTTTGTCGCCTCTAGGAATCTGTTCAAAATTTATCTCCACAAAGTACTTTTTGAGATCATCAACCATTCTTTTATAGGGCATCAGTTTGTCATCTTTTGTTTGGTAATCATCATTCACTTGGTTAATGACTATTTGTGAATCACCATAGACATGCAATTTTGTGATCCTCCATTCAATTGGTACTTTGATTCCAATGATTAATGCTTCGTATTCGGCTTTGTTGTTGGTGCAAGGAAACATCAGTCTATAGGACTTGGGAATGGTATGTCATTGTGGTGAGATGAACAAGATTCTCATGCTTGATCTATGTTGGATATAAGAGCCATCAAAGTACAAGACCCATTGTTGTGTGGATACTGTTAGGACATCAACATCTGGAAACTCAATGTTCATTGGATGATTGTCTGGTAATGGTGTCTCGGCTAGTTGATCTACTATAGCTTGACCCTTGATTGCTTTTCTACCTATGTATTGGACGTCAAACTCACTTAATATCATGACCCACTTGGCTAATCTTCTTGTTAGGGAAACTTTGTTGAGTAGGTACTTCAATGGATCAATTTTAGCAATAAGTTTGATGGTGTGAGTCAGCATGTAATGTCTGAGTTGTTGGGTAGCAAATACTAGCACCAAACAAGATTTCTCAATGAAGGTATAATTGATCTCATAACCATTCAAGGTCATGCTGATATAATAGATTCCCCTTTCCTTTCCTGTATAATCTTCTTGTGCCAATAAAGCTCCCAAAAATATCTCAGTTGTTGCAATGTAAAGCAACAATGGTTTCCCATCGGTTGGTGGTATGAGTATTGGTGGTGACATCAGATATTGTTTGAGGTGATTGAAGGTTGCTTCACATTTCTCATCCCATTTGAAAGCAATATTCTTGTGGAGCAAATGATTAAAGGGATGAGTCTTGTCTGCCAATTGTGCAATAAATCTCCTGATAGACTGGAATCTTCCTTGTAGTGATTTGAGCTGGCTGATGTTTTTAGGAGGGGGTATTTCCATGATGGCTTTTACTTTTGTAGGATCCACCTCAAATCCTTTGGCTGACACAATGTATCCCAAGAGTTTGGCTGATGTTACATCGAACACATATTTCTTGGGATTTAGTCTCACGTTGAATTTCTCCAGTCTAGTGAAGATTTTGTCTAGAATTTCTAGGTGTCCTTCTTTGGTATATGATTTTTCCAATAGGTTGAATCTACATAGTCCTCCATGAAGGTGTGCATCATGTCATGGAAAATGGTGGGCATTGCTCTCTGATATGTGGCTCCATCATTTTTCAATCCAAAAGGCATTACATTCTAGCAAAAGGTGCCCCATGGACATGTGAAGGTTGTCTTGTCTTGATCCTCAAGTGCTATCTTTATTTGATTGTAACCAAAAAATCCATCCATAGGAGATAACATCTCATACCCAGTAGTCAATTCTACGATGATGTCAATGTTAGGTAGAGGGAAATCGTCTTTCGAGCAAGCCTTGTTGAGATTCCTGAAATTTGTGCATATCCTGATGCTCTTGTATGGTTTTGAATTAGGAATGATGTTTGATTTCCACTCTATATAGTCAATAGGCCTGATGAATCCCACATCTAGTAGCTTCTTCAGTTCAGCTTTTACCAAGAGGGTGACATGAGGATGCATTTTTCTTAACTTTTTCTTTACTGGTTTGATTCCAAGTGGTAGTGATAAATGATGCATTACTAGCTCTGGATTGATACTTGGCATGTTAGCATAAGACCAAGCGAAGTTGACCTACTTTTCCTCAAAGAATTTGGTGAAACTAGGTTTTTCCTCTTCTGTCATGGATGAGGCAAGGTGCAGGGTCTACACTATTTCATCTGTGCCAACATTGATAGATTGTGTTGGTTCAATCAGCACTAAAGACCTCTCTTGATAATGTTCAGGGAGGGTGTCAAATCTTCCATCTCTCGGCACCTTGGAGAGGTTTTCACCTTGAGATACACACTTTATTTTTACTTTTTCTGGATCTAATAGTGCCATCAAGTGGTTTTCACTATTAGATCTACTTTTGGTATTCATTTTGCACCTGGAAGACTTGGAACTCCCCTCGTCGGAAGCTCCGTTATGAGTTTGGATGATGGAACATGTTTAAGGGTTATTGGAACAAAGGAAGTTTATAATGACGTCATCATTTGAAAAGACAGGTATGTCAAGCAGCTCATTTTGGTCCCAATCAATTACCTCGGGTTGTACTAATGGTAAGGGATCATCAGATTGGCTAAGGTCAATAGGGGTAATCATAATGATAGCGATGTCGTCAAAACTTCTGATGGCAATATCGAGGTCTAAGATGTTACTCTCTTTTAAAGTATCCATCTCACTCGAAAAATGATCATCTTCACTTGAGTCATCAATATTCAGTGATCAAATTTCAAGTGGTCGAGAACCCGAGCTTTATCCCTCCATATGCATTGGTGTATACTTTTGAATTACGTCAATTTCCTTATCCTGACAAGACTCTTCAGAGAGGGAATCCCATTCATATTCATTAGATTCTGTTTCAGAACTATCTCTCAATTGAAGGATTTTCTCAACAACATGTTGTCTGGTTTATTCTTTGGATTATTCTCTATACCCTAGTCATGTTTTATCCTTGGCTTGCATTGTAACAAGTTGTACGGGTTCAATGATGCCTTCCTTTCTTTTACTAACATGACCTTTTCCCTCATATCCTATTTTTTCCAAGATTGTCTTGCCTTTGCCATACTGTTCTGTTCGTATATGGGAGGTTGATGCTTGTGAATATTCTTCATCTTTGTATAACCAGTTTAAAACCTCCTTATCATCTGATTCGTCCACTAAGGTGTCTACTCTTACAAAGGTGTCATCAAAGATTGTGGTTGGTTGTGATGATTGTTGTCTTGATGTGAATGGTTGTCCATATGACTTAGGAGAAGATGAAAGTTGTTATAAACATAAGGATTTCTCAAATGAGTATTCCTCCATGCTTTTGTCTTTTAATTGGATCTTTTCAACTTGTTTTGATAAGGCATTGAGCTAACTTTCATGATTTGATGGAGTAGACTCACTGACAACTTTGTCTTTTGACTAGTCCTTCTTCTCAACCCACTTTGACATAGAATTTGGTTGTTTTTCACTGTTGGATGAGCTAGGCGTTGAAGATTCCCTATTGTGCAACACAAAAGTGCCTTGTGTTGTTTTGAGGGTGTTGCAATACTGGGGGTTGTTGGAATTAGATGAGATAGTGATTTCTTGCCCATTAAAAGGAAACTTTAGACACTGATGGTATGTTGATGGTACCACCTACATCTCATGTATCCAAGGACGTCCCAGGAGTATGTTGTATGTCAACTCTTTATCTAACACTTGTAAAATTATTTCTTTCACAACTGGTCCCACTTGAATGGGTAGTACAATTAGTCCTTGGGAGGATCTCTCCTCATCATCATAGGATTTGATTGTGATTTTTCTCCTAGCATCTATAGCATTTTTAGAATTTATCCCAGTGCAAAAACAAGTTTCTGAGTACAAATATTCAGGCTAGCTCCTCCATCTGTTAAAACATGTTTGACATGATGTTTATGAGTTAGGACTTCAATGTGGAGAGCAACATTATGTGAATGGTTAATGGATACATCATCATGTTCAGAAAATGATAAGCAATGTGGTGTGGTCAAGTGTCCCACCATAGTTTGGAATTGGAAAACTTCCAAGTTGTTTGGTACCGTGGTGGCGACTAGAGCTTGTTCCAAGATTTCCTTGTAAGCGGGAGAAATCTTGAGAATCTCTAATATGGATATTTGAGCAGGTATCTTCTGAAACTGATCAACAATGTTATATTGGGTTGCAGGGACATCAATAGTTGATTTGGACGTGGAAGGGGTAGCTCCTTTCAATGTTACCTTTGCTTGTCCTCATGTGATCGCATTGGTGGGTGTGTTGTCTTGTTGCTCTCTGATTTTGATAACATTGATTTGATGTGAGGTAGTTTCGACATCAAGGTGACCACTTTTAATTGCAATGATGTTTTGTTCATGTTCAATGGTGTTATCATTGGTTAAATTATCATTTGCAATAAGATCCGATTTATCATGGGTTGGATCATCAAATAAGGTCTCAATATGCAGAATGGTGGTGTCATAGACATAGTTTATGATTTTTCCCTTGGTATTTGATGACAAAGACTCTCCTTTCTCATAGTTTGGTCGAGGGTTCTTGAATGCCCCATGATCATTGTTTGTTTGGGGTCCTTCTACAAATATCGTTTTGTTGTCAATTAGATCTTGTATCAAGTGCTTCAACTGCATGTAGTTGTTGGTTTTATGTCCCTTGTTGCGATGAAAGTCACATAAATGAGCATCATTCCACCATGGAGGTTTGACTTGTGGTTCCCAATTTTTTGGCTCTTGTAGTGTTATGACCTTAACTGCGAGAAGTTCTTTTAATGTGGATTCCAATGATTGTCCTGAAGGAGTGAACCTTCTTTGATTTGAGGACGTTCGATATGATGGTGTTCTAGATCCAACATTACCTTGATTGTTGCCTTCGTTGACATTCTGGTTGTTGTTTTGGGTTTTGGGTGGATCATTGTTTTGATTAGTTTTGGTGGCAGCTATTGTTAGATTGAACACAGGTTTTGTATTTTAGTTTTTGGCTGCACCGTCATTGTTACTTACATTCTTGTTTCGTTGCCAAAAATTTGGTTTGTCATTATTGTTGTAATTGTTAGAGGAGTTTGATGAGTTGTTGTCATTGTAAATCTTGATGATTCCTCTCTTGACTAAAGCCTCTTCGATTTTAACCCCATTTTCAATCAATTTTTCAAAGGTTGGGGGACATTGCAATTCCAATCTATATAACTCATCTCATCATTGAGGTTGTCAATAAAGATTTCTATCTTTTCCTTTTCAGGTACGAGATGAGAATATCGTGCAAATAACATTCTTCATTTTTGCAAGAATATAAGGAACGATTCACCCTTCTTCTATTTCAACTTACAAAGATCTTTCATGGTGATGTCATGTTGGATGCTGTAAGAATATTGTGTGATGAACTTGTTGACTAATTCCTCAAAGGTGTTAATTGGTGGAGTGAGTTTGGAAAACCATTCAAGGCAGTGTCCCCCTAAGCTACGTGGAAATAATCGCATCAAGTAAGTTTCCTCACAGGAAAATTTGAGACTCATGGTTCTAAATTCCCTTACATGATCAATGGGATTAGTTTTTCTATTGTATTTGTCATACATAGGAAATTCACAATGTTTTGGAAAAGGAATCATGTGAATAATTTGATCAAACGGATATGGACAGATGATCTATTTAGGATCTAGGACTTATTGCTTACAGAATGCTTAACGTAAAAGATCAATTATTACAACGTTTAACTTAAATGATTACAAATTAGATGCTCAAATGAAATAATGAACATAACATAAAATAAATGCCAAGATAATGAACTGAGAAAGAAAAGAGAGAAGAATAGAGAGACGAAACCAAAGTTGATAACGGAGTTCGTCCCTAAGGACTACGTCTCCGGGTCCCTCTCCAATGGAGGACCGATCCGATTAGCTCCAAATTCAGTTACAATTGAGGCATCATCATCCCCTTCAAGCACATCAAAAGCACAGCATTACTTCGATATACAGGAACAATGCAAATCATCTCTCGAGCATTCTCTCGTTCTCCACCTGGACTTGTCAAATCAAGGTCTATACCCCTCTTTTTATACAAAAAACTTGCCTAATTAGGCCTAACCACCAAGATAAACACATATCTTCCTCTATCAGTTCGTATCATGACTGGTTTATCCTCTGCAATCTTCTTGTTTTGGGTGGTTACAATGTATTTTATCTATTTGGCTTAATATGCCTTTTTGTTAAAGGCTCGGCCACCAAAATTTTAACAAAATTAGCCAATGCCACATATATTTTAGACCGTTTGCGTGGCGCAGTGGTTAGTATTGATTTTGTTGAGCCGGCCGGTGCGGGTTCAAACCACCGGCCGGTTTGTTCTTTTTTTTTAAAACAAACACCCAAATTTAAAACATCATAACAAACTCGCCCCCTTCCATATTTAGGCCGAGATCGGCGGGTGTAACGGCCGCGGCGTTGGATGGTAGAGCGCAAGTGACGGGATCGAATCCCATAAGACTTTTGCTGTCAATTTGACTGCATATATCCGCAAACACAAGCCACGTGTCACCACCTAACTGGCTGGAACTGTCGACGTGCACATGGACTAGGACATGCCGTACGATGACTGCGCTGTCCACGTGTCGAATTCTGATTCACCGGGAGTGTTGACGTGTCTCGCTGACAAGACCGCTGACGCATGTGCTGACTGGACTGCCACGTGGGATTGCCGCCGTACTGTACGGAAGGACACGTGTCGCTTGCTGATTGGTCCGAACAATCTGAGTCACTTGCCACGTGTCAGGCCGAAATTCATCCGCCCGGCTTCCGTCGTCGCGGTTGACCGTCTGACATGATAGCGTCATCATGCATTACCCTCTAAAGATTGGTGGTTGTACTTTTATTATCTTGAGCATCTGACGTCGGTTCGGCCAGAAGATGATGTCGTCAGATCGTCTGACAAAGCTCTTAGCGATGACACCGGTTTTAGATCAATTTTTGGGGTAGTTGGCACCACATACGGGCCCTGAAGCGGTTTGACTAGAAGTTTGGTACGAGCGTAACTACTGGCGAGTCCTTACCGACCGAGGTTCGTGGAATCCCGGGGCTTGTCGTTGTCTTTGATGAAATTTGTAATCTGGAGCCGACAGGAACACTTCAATTTTCACTAAAAATTGTCCCCAGGATCCGGGCCTCCCCTTTGGAGGCTTTGGACCGCAAGCTTGATTAGCCGTAAGTGAGGGTAAAGTTCCCTCGCACCAATCTCCATCCATCTTGCTGCTTGGATGCATCCCCTTCAGGCCCACTCTGAGGTACTCAACATTTCCTCTTCGTGAAGTTCTGACATTCCTGTCAAGAATAACATCTTCTGGCAACTCTGACATGTACTCTGGTGAAAGGTCATCAACTGATGGAACCTGAATGTCCGTGACCTCATCTAGGATCATTGGAGGCTCATACAGTTTCAAATTCTCAACATTGACAACCGAGTAAATATGCATGTATGGAGGAAGATTGAGGCGGAAGGCGTTAGTACCAATCTTCTCAAGGATCTCAAAAGGACCATATCTAATTGGCTTAAGATTTTTACCTTCACCTTGCATCCTTTCCTTGCTGATATGTAACCAAACTCTGTCTCCAACCTGAAAATGATGATCAGTGCGATGCTTGTCATGGCGAACCTTGTATTTTGCTTAGCTCTGTTCCAACCGTGCTTCCACTGCCTGATGAATTGCTTGGACTTTCTGGATGAACTTCAAAGCCTTCTCTGCATCATGGCGTCCATCTTCAACATCATCTTTCCCAAAAGCAAAATCCATCGGTGTCTTGCGCACATAACCAAAGCATGTCTCAAAAGGAGACCTCTTAGTAGAAGAGTGTGCTGCATGGTTGTAGGCATGCTGCACATAATGAAGACTCTCATCCCACAACTTAGGATGCTTACTGCAGTAACCTCTGAGTAGATGCACAACTGTCCTGTTTACAACCTCTGTCTGTCCGTCAGTCTGCGGATGGAAGGCCGTACTCTTCTTCAGTCTAGTGTCCATGAGTCCCCACAAAGTTGACCAAAATTCCCCCAAGAATCGAGAATCTCGATCCGATACAATAGAAGTAGGTAACCCAAAATGAACCCATACAAATTGAAAGTACAAATGAGCTGTCAGTTCAGCAGTGACTTGCTTTTTACATGGCATCAAAATACACATTTTGTTGAATCGATCAACTACTACATACAAATAATCATGTCCCTTCCTAGACATAGGTAACCCCCCAACAAAGTCCATTGACACACTTTCCCATGGACGAGAAGGTACAGGTAGAGGTGTGTACAAGCCCAATTTCCTGTTACTAGGCTTACTAGTTGCACACATAACACAACCTCTAATATACTTAGTTACAGTTTCTTGCATACAAGGCCAATAACAATATTTCTGCAGCTGAATCAATGTTTTGTTTACCCCAAAGTGTCCCGCAATCAATGAGGTATGTGCTTCTCTAATCACCTGTGCTTGTTCATCTTTTGGAACACATAATTTACCCAAGTGATATAACAGTTTATCTTGCACATAATAGTCTTTCTCTTCTACATGTTTACCATTTATTAAAGCATCATAGATATCCTTAAAGTTCTCATCATTAGCATATTGTTCCTGAAAACTTTCATGAACCATCAGGAACTAATACGAGAAGGATTATCAAAGCATTCATCATAGGAGGTCTAGAGAGCATGTACGCTACTTTGTTATGGGTACCTTTCTTATACTTAATAACCAAATAAAGCTGTTGTAGAAAACCCATCCCGCGAAGTGCCTACTTTGTTGCAGTTTAGTTTGTGAGTGCAAATACTGAAGTGGCTGGTGATCAGTGTGGATTACAGTTTCTTTCCCCATTATGTAATGTTTCCATTTTTTAACACTCTAAACTAAAGCATAAAGTTCTTTATCATATGTGGGATAGTTACTTACTGCTCCTGAAAAGGTTTCAGAGTGGTAGCAAACTGGTTTACCTCCTTGCATGAGTACTGCTCCCATGGCAAATCCACTCACATCTGTCTCGATCTCAAATGGTTGATGTAGATCTAGTAAGGCCAAAACTGGTGCGGTGCTCAACTTTCCCTTCAAAGTGTAGAAAGCCTTCTGCTGTGGACCTCCCCACTGAAAATTTGCCTTTGTACTGGTTAATGCATGCAATGGTGATGCTATATAAGAGAAATTTGCAATAAAATTTCTCCAGTACTGAACTGCACCTAGGAAACTTCTGACCTCTGTGACTGTACTTGGCTTAGGCCATTTTACAATAGCTTCGACCTTCGCAGGGTCTACTTTCAATTGACCACTCCCTACGACATAGCCTAAGTACACTAAGGATGTCTTAGCAAATTCGCATTTAGACATCTTTACATACAATTTTTCTCTTCTCAATACATCAAAGACTTTCTTTACATGACTTACATGATCTTTCAAAGTTCGACTGAATACCTCGGATTTATCATCTTCTTTGGCTTTTACAAGCATCAATACAAAGTTTTTACTTGAGTTGACCAACCTCTTCATTTGACCAGCATTAACTAGTGTAAGATTAGTCTTCACCTTATGTGCCCGTACAATGTATTCTACCCCATCTTTAAAAAGATGATACCTATTCTCCTCCCTATAAAAGATTGCTTTTCTGTCATAAAGATAAGGACTCCCTAACACAAGCCCACAAATATCCAAAGGGACCACATCGACTTCTACCTCATCTACAAAGTTTGCAGTGATAGCAAATCTCAATTTACATTGTTTAGTTACTTGTAGTTGAGCATCATCGCAAACCCATCCAAGTGGATATGGTTTTGGATGAGGTGTTGTAGCCAAATTAAGTTTCTTTACAACTTCTTCAGATATTAAGTTTACTTGTGAACCCGTATCAAACAGAGTATCAATCTTAGTGTGTTTTGTTACAACACGAATATGAAACAATTCATTTCTTTGCTTATCAACCTTAGGAGAAGATTCTTTGCTTGTACTTGCACTGGCATTAGAAAAACTTGCATCAGATGAGAGAGATATACCTTTCCCTTTACCTTGGATTCCGGTAGCAACAATCTTTGTCTCATCTCCGGAGTCTGAACCAAGATCTTGTTGAATCATTGCAGTAGTCTTCTTGCCTTTATCACCTCCATATCTTTTCGGCCTCAACTCAGGATGAAGCTTCCAACATCTCGAATCATCATGCCCCTCTTTCTTGCAATGGGAGCATGTAGGTTTCTCACCTTCTTTCTTAGCTGTAGCTGTCTTCTTCCCTTTGCCTTTATCTTTGTCTTTGTCTTTCCCTTTAGACTTACCCTCAAACTTAGATGGTTTCTTGGAAAAGTTATCACTAAAAGTATTCTTACCCCTTGACTCTATATGAGTAGCTTGAACAGACACCTCGTCTAGATTGTTGGGACTCAACATCAAAATAGTGTGCCTAAGGTAAGAATGTAAACCACCAATATACTTAAGTAATGTGTCTTGGGTATACAAGGGAACATTTAGAGCAATGGCCCGTTTCCTAAACTCATGAGTATATTCCTGGACAGACTACCCCTTACCTTGCCTAAAGGTTTGCCAATTCATGGTTAACTGTTGCATGTAACCTAAAGGGTAGAATTGTTTCCTAAGGGCAGCAACACACTCCATCCAAGACATATTAACTTGACCATGGCGAGCAATTTCTTCACGAGTTTTACTCTCCCACCAGGTGAGTTACATGCCTCTAACCGGAGTTGCTAATTGAATCCTAGAAGCATCTTCTACTAGGCCTTGAATCCTGATTATACTTCTACTTGTTGGACCCAATCGTCTAATTTCTCAGCATTTAACTCCCCACAGTATTTAGGTAACTCAAATTTTACATCAAGCTTAATTACAGGCTTAGATTTGCTCTTAAATGGATTTACATTAGCAGAAGGAGAAGGAGAAGGAGGAGGAGGAGAAGAAGGAGGAGAAGAAGGGGGAGTAGAAGGAGAAGAAGGAATTTCTGGAGCTTTCCCCTCTGTGTCTTTCTGCTTCTTGTGCTTTGAAGAACCTCCCTTTTCGTGCTTCTTCTTTTCAGCATAAAGTTCGTCCACCATTGCCTTCATGTCAAGAAATAGCTTCTGGAAATCCTTGACACTAAGCTCTGAACTTTGTCCACCTTCTTTTTCTTCCATCTGTGATGGTTGATTAACTCTTCGTCTTCCAATTTCTGGATTGTATTCTTCAAGTTCTCCTTCGCCTCGTTGCAACCTGGATCTCGTTAGCATTCAAATTGCAATACAAGCCACATACATAGCTCTGATACCAACTTGATCTATTTAGGATCTAGGACTTATTGCTTACAGAATGCTTAACGTAAAAGATCAATTATTACAACGTTTAACTTAAATGATTACAAATTAGATGCTCAAATGAAATAATGAACATAACATAAAATAAATGCCAAGATAATGAACTGAGAAAGAAAAGAGAGAAGAATAGAGAGACGAAACCAAAGTTGATAACGGAGTTCATCCCTAAGGACTGCGTCTCCGGGTCCCTCTCCAATGGAGGACCGATCCGATTAGCTCCAAATTCAGTTACAATTGAGGCAGCATCATCCCCTTCAAGCACATCAAAAGCACAGCATTACTTCGATATACAGGAACAATGCAAATCATCTCTCGAGCATTCTCTCGTTCTCCACCTGGACTTGTCAAATCAAGGTCTATACCCCTCTTTTTATACAAAAAACTTGCCTAATTAGGCCTAACCACCAAGATAAACACATATCTCCCTCTATCAGTTCGTATCATGACTGGTTTATCCTCTGCAATCTTCTTGTTTTGGGTGGTTACAATGTATTTTATCTATTTGGCTTAATATGCCTTTTTGTTAAAGGCTCGGCCACCAAAATTTTAACAAAATTAGCCAATGCCACATATATTTTAGACCGTTTGCGTGGCGCAGTGGTTAGTATTGATTTTGTTGA
>VDFB02212132.1:0-36806 GCA_007258455.2 Sequoia sempervirens
TTGTACTACCATAGAAGTTGTGAGCTTGGAGTCTTGCAAGACCTCCCTTTGTCACCATTGTGGCTATGGGAACTTTTCCAAGTTCATTACTTGCATTATCCCTTCATTGGCCTTGAGATCCTTTGGGTGGAGGTGGTAACACTTCATTTTCATTTTATGATTTTTTAGAGTAGAGTAGCATCTTTTGTAGTGTTCATTGCTTTCATTTCCATTTCCTTCATCATACTTTCTACTTCGTGGCTTTTATGGTTATCCATGGAGGTGGAAACACCAAAGCGGGGGTTTGACTGAAGCAAACCCCTATACAGACCCAACATTTTTTCCCTCTTGCTTGTGTGTAGGTGAATGTGCACATGGATCTTGTTGGTGAACTAGTGCTTTAGTGAGTTGATATTTGTCACCCTTGTATTCATCTACTTGTTCTATCATTTACATACTTACATTTTGTACTTTATCATTCTGTTCATTTTGTTGAAATTAGTCTAGGCTATTTAGTAGGTTTCTGATATTTTTTACTAAATTTTACATTTTTTGGTCGTACGAATGCTAATGTCCTAGAGAGACGCCAGTGCGTCACACTGTCATCCTAGACCTGCACTACCATCCTCAGAAAAAGAGCTATTTGAGGTGTAGTTTGAGCTCCAAAAACTAGCTCATCTAGCCCCAAATTAGATTCTTGAATCTATAGAGTGATAAAAGCACTTGAGAGTGTTCTTCATTATTGATTCTCATCCCAAAACACCCATTAGCTTGAGGTAAGTTAGGGCAGCCCTCCGCTCTCGACTCTCCGTGACCTAGAGCCTTAGTGTGGTTGGTCCCCCTCTCTTATAGTAACATTGGTAATACATTTTAGGGCCCACATCATGATGTCAAAGATAGACAACTACATTAGTTATTTTTAAAATATAATTCTCATGTACTTATGGTCAAAGATGGTTGTGTAGTATAATGTATTTAAAATAGTATTGGCATTGCATAAGCCACAAATCTTCTTCTAAATTCTAGCCTCAAAGAAGCAAAGGTGTTTCATTCCTATTATGCCTCTAAAGATGCTTCAAAACCTTCAACATTATTGTCTAAATCCAATGCTTGTTCCAATAAGGATAGTCATGTGTCTCTTTGCATGCTTCTATGCTTGTAACTCTTGAAAAACAAATAATGTATTTTTCATGTCACTATAACAAGGTTGTAACTACACAAATTTTGTTACCTTTCCTACCATGTTCTTGTAGATAAAAATATTGCAAAAATGGGATAGCATTTGGCATTGTCCAAAATATTACAAAAAACTAGTTAGTTGTAACTTCAACTTGTTGAATTCACAAGGCAATTGAGAGGGGGGGTGAATCAATTGTACCTGAAAACTTCAAAACCCTCATTAACATTTAGATCCATATTCATTTATTAAACCCTTAATCTATTGTGATGAATTAGCATGAAAAGTAAATAACAAAAACTATAAAAAACTTAACAACATACATAAGAGAACACTAGATTTACATGGAAAACCCAAGAAGGGAAAAACCACGGCGAGGATTAGCTCACAATATAAGTAGTATCAACACCAAATACAATAGGGCTCATTATCAAAGGGCTCACTACCCAAAGAAGAAAGGCTCATTTCCAGAATAGAAAATAAGATAGAGAAGGAATGTTACACAAAGAAAAGTGTCTCAATGCAACAAATAATCCACCACAATGACATCAACACCTTAGCAATCTAATTGAAGAATTGTAGCCACCTTCTTCTCATTGCATCCAGTAAACTAACACATGAAATATCGCACTGCATTACTTAATTTTGTACTCTATAGCTTTGCACTTCACATCATTCGCATCTCTCATATCTATCTTTACATCTTTCAACAACTTAACTCATACTTATATCGTCTTCAACCTTGAAACCTTCTCCAAGGTTGGATATGCACCTCAAACATGCAAATTCAAAGTAGGTCAACACAAAAACACTTTTGTGGTGGATGGGTAGAAGTGAAGAAGGATACATCAAACCTTAATTTGGACTGAGATCAACAGCACCACCTGCTTCGATAACGAATTATCAATAAGCGTGGCAATTGTAAACTACCAGAGATTGTTAGGCTACCCATAAACGCAAATTAAAATTTTAAGTAACGCTTCCTCAATCCTAAGGATGACTTTTGAACCACACACCATGCTTGAACATGATCTAGAATATTCGTCAAAAACCCTGAAATCCAACAAACTCCTTCGCAACAACTTTCACCTAAAGAATGTACACACCCAGTACACACAGACAACTCTACTATGCCTGTACTTGAAACTAACTTTTGGAAGCGCAAACCTCAAACCGTCTTGAATGGAAAAAAAATCTCTGCAACACCGCCAAACATCGCCCGAATCTGATAGCGAAACCAATGCGGAGAAATCTTGGTATAAAATTTCTCTGGACACACCTCTACAGTACTTACTGGTTACGCACTAGTAGTTTTATCTTTTGGCTACCAATGATCAAGCACAACAATAACTTGAATATAACATCTTTCGATACTCTCATCAACATGCGGATCACATAAGAGATCTTCAACCTTGAATAAATCTTGGGACAAAAGCGAACCTGCGCTGAGCACTCTGAATCTACCTTATATAAATTCTCCTTTTTATCAAATTTTCTCCAGGGCAAAAAAAGCAGAATCATCTTCATCATCTTTAGTACTCCCTCATCCATATAAAGAATCTTATCAAAGAAACACTAGAGGTTGACACTAGTAGTTTTACTAATGACAACATAATACAACTAATGAAAGCAATAACTGCTCACAGTCAAGCAACAATTCTCAATAGACATGAATGACAACACAGGCTTTTTGACATTAATGACAACACCAACTGCTCATACTTGCAATAATATCCCCCTTTGTCATTGATGGAAACACATGATGTGAAAAACCATCAAATACACAACAACTCTAAATGTCAACATATTGCAACTCTTCATAATACTTCTCCCCCTAAATAATTTATCTTTTACACATTGTTTTCTCTCCATTTGTAGCTTGTCTCTTTTACTTGACTCCCTCCCCCCCTTATTATTTTTCACATGTTTCTTTCTCCCCCTTTGACATCAATAGCAAAGGACATAATGTTTTCATTGTTTATTCTCTTCCTTTCACATCAATCAACCTGCTTGCTATTGCTTTGCAACATCTTTCCTCTAAATACTCCCCTTAGGAGCACACACCAAACTATACTAAATCAGACACCATTGTACAATGACACTACACACTCTTCTGACTACAATAATAAACAATTCTACTACCTACTCCCCCTAAGAGGTAACCACCAACATTTTTCTAGAACAAGGAATCAATCTTGAGATCCAATGGACTAATGCATCTCCTTATGCATCTAGTTCAAAGAAGTAGGGGTAATAACCCCCAACTTCTCTCAGAGATAATCAAAAATATCCTTAGGAAGAGCCCTAGTGAATATATCATCAATCCAATCCTTTGTAGGCACATATTCAAGCTCCACTTCATTCTTCACAACCTTCTCTCTTCGAAAGTGATATCTAATTGAAATATGTTTTTTCCTTGAATGCATCATTGGATTCTTTGAAATGTTGATTGCACTTGTATTGTCACAAAAGATAGAAATAGGCTCATCATACACCACTCTAATATCCTTCAATTTTTTCCTCATCCATAACACCTATGTGCAGCAAGATGTTGTTGCAATGCACTTAGCCTCTATAGTAGATAAATAAATTAAATCTTGTTTCTTACTTAGCCATGATTCCAATCTACATCCAAGAAATAATGCACCACCACTTGTAATTTTTATGTCATCAAACCAACCAGCCCAATTTGCATCTGTATAAGCACTCAAAGTGAATTTAGTATCCTTTGAATACCACAAGCCATGATCCAGAATGCCCTTTAAGTATCTGAATATCCTCTTTACTGCTGCAACAAGTGACTCTCTAGGATCTTCTTGAAATCTAGCCACAAGACACTACATGCATCATATCTAGACTAGTAGTAGGTAGATATAGTAGTCCATCAACCATTGATCTATACTTTCTCCAATTATTCTTAGAGGATTCATCATTCTTGCTTAGTTTGTAACCAGTAACCATAGTACATTACCAATTTGGAGTCTTCCATTCCAAATTTCTTCAAAATTTATTTGACATACTTTTATTTTGAAATAAATATACCTTTGTTTGTTTGATTGATTTGTACCCCAAGGAAGAAATTAATCTCCCCAAACATAGGCATCTCAAACTCTTTATGCATCTCTTCTACAAACTTCTTACACAGTTTCATTTCCTCCAAAAATTATATCATCAACATGCACAACCACAATTAATATTTGATATTTTTTAACCTTAAAGTAAATATTACTATCTGCCACACCTTTATGGAATCCTTGTTGTATCAAATATTTATCCAAACTTGCATACCAAGCTCTGGGAGCTTTCTTCAATCCATATAATTCCTTCTTCAATCTACATGCCATATTTGGTTTTGTTGATAACTAAAATCCTTTTGGTTGTTCCATGTATACTTCTTCCAATTCTCCATTCAAGAAAGTAGACTTCATATCCCTTTGATAAACTATGAAATCCTTGTATGCCACAAAAGAAAAACATTTTGATAGCTTCTATTTGTCACCAGATAAAATGTATCCTCAAAATATATTCCTTCAACTTGTGAATAGCCCTTACACACAAGTCTTGCTTCGTTCCTTATCACTTCTCCATTCTCATTCAATTTGTTTCTAAATACCCACTTAGTTCCAATTATATTTTTGTTTGCAGGTCTTGGGACAAGTTCCCTAGTCTGATTCTTCTCAATTTGCAGTAGTTATTCTTCCACAACTTTCATCCAATGTTCATCTTTTCATGCATTTGTAATGTAGAAAAATGTACCCATTTACATTTTCTCACTTGTTTGGGCCCTCCTAGTTAAAATGGACTTAATAATGCCTTAATTTAGTGTTGTTAAATGTGTACCCCTTTACATTTTCACACTTATTTGGGACCTCTTAATTAAATTGAGTTTAATTATGTCTTAATAAGCCCTATTTTATATTTACAAGCCTATTAAATAATATTTTTTGAAGGATAAACCTGACAATAATTAATACCAATACATAACACCTTACATTGAACAATGTGTGTTCCAGAAATAGGGAACTAGGACCCATTCGTCCATGGGTGAATGGGTCCTCCCTAGGCTTTGGAATCCATTTTTAAAACATGTTTTGGTGGTATTTTTATCATCCTAAATTTAAATTTCAAATGTTGGCTTGTAATGTTTGAATTTTGAGAAATTAAGGATAAATGTCTATAAATACAAGGTTATTTTATCAAATCAACTAGAAATTTTGAAGAGAAATTTCACAAGAGTCAAGATTATTGTCAAGAGAATTCAAGAGCATATTTCTTCATCATTTGTTGCATCATTCAAGACCTCAAGCATCATGTCAAAGTCATGTGCAATCATGCATGTTTCTAGAGCTAACATTGTGATGTAGGTTTCAAGATCTAATCCAAGCATTCAAGTCAAAGATTCAAAGAAAGATTCAAGCATCAAGATCCACATCCATTGAATCCATTTCATGCAAGATCACATCAATATTTTAGTCTTTCCAAGGTTTATTCAAGGGTTTGTTGAATTGCAACATTTTATTGTTCATTCATCATTCCTTTCATACTTTCATTATTTCATTTCAAGGTTTAATTACCAAAACGGGGTTTGACCAAGGCAAACCCCCATTCACCCAAAAATAAGAATTTCTCTCTCTCTCTCTCTTATGTGTTGCAGATTTGTAGGTTCATAGGTTGAAGAAAAGTTGAAGATCTCAAGTTTTCAAATTACGAGATTGCATTTATTTGTCACCTTTGTTGTCGTCTCACGAGGAAGCACAAATCTTAGATTTGCAGACCTTCTGAAATCGAGGAGGATCGATTAATGAACCCTCGCTAAATGATGACCCAAAATAAATTTTGGAAAGGTGAACAAAGACCCATTCGCCTATCGGTGAATGAGTCCTAGGAGGACTTTCAAAAACTTTGTTTTGTGATAGGTACACAACATTTTCCATTCCCAAATTTACCAAAAGTTTTATTGTTTTCGGTAGCTCTATGTTTCATCTGTTAGATCCAAATTTTACATGTCATAAATGAGTGCATTTGGTACTTTTAATCTTTCTCCCAAAACCCATTTTCAGTCATTTATGTCACTTTTCTATCGAAAGACACTGTAACTAATTTTGAGGTAGGTTTTAAGTGTCCTCCACTCATCCAATTTGCAAAATTTTGATTATTTTTGTTAGAGTTATGTTACATCTACATGAATCAAGTTTTAGGTTATAGATTTGAAGTCATTTTCTATCTTATTTTCATCTCCCAAAAGTTTTTTTCAGTCATATTTACCCCATACACATACATAAAGGAAATTGTTAGATCTTCCATAGAATTGACTTACCTAAGGGCTAAAAGTTGATTCTATCTTGGACGATCTCATTTTTTGAATGAAATAGAAAGGAGGTAGGTTCATTACACCCCATTTTTCCATTTCTATTTATAGTAAGTTTGGTGAACCACTCCACATTTAGTATAAAACCTTATCTGTTTTGAATCCTACACCCTATTTTTCTATGTTTTAGATTCAATCATTGTTTTAGGTTCAACTTCAAAACATAAACCCATATTTACCTCTTCTTCAGTAGCTTTCTTTCTTGTCAATACACCTTTGTTTTTTTCTCCAATGATCTATTCTTTAGAATGATTCCTCTGCACATACTTAGGGTTCTAGGGGTTTTCTTTAAGCTTCTTCCTCTTCTTTAAACTGTACTTCCTTTTCCTTAGCCTTCTCTTTTTCTCAGAAATCAAGCTCATCTTCATATCCATCTATCACCACTGAGTTTTGAAGATCTCCATCAACCTTGACACTTGCACTTTCAAAAATCTTTCTTAATCTTTTGTTGTAGCACCGATAGGATTTTCTTTTAGTAGAATATCCAAGGTTCCTTCATTAGACCTTGCATCAAACTTTCCCAAGTTTTCTTCATCTCTTCTAATATAACACTTGCTTCCAAATACTCTAAGTATTTGATAGTAGGGATCCTTTCATACCACAACTCATAGGGAGTCTTTGTGTTGTTTTCTTTTTCTTGAAATCTATTAAGTATGTAAATAGCATTATAAATTGTTTCTCTCCAATAGAATTCTAGTAGGTTATCTTGTTTCATCATAGTCCTTGCAGCTTCTTGAACAGTTTTGTTTATCCTTTCAACCAGTCCATTTTGTTAAGGAGTCCTAGGGGTAGACAAGTGCCTCTTTATGTCATGATTCTCACAAAACATGTTAAATTCATTGGAGGTGAAATCTCCACCTCTTTCATACCTCAAACATTTGATATTCATATCCATTTCATTCTCAACCATAACTTGAAATGCCTTGAACCTATCTAGGGCTTCATATTTTTCTTTAAGAAAAGTAACACATGTCATTCTAGAATAATCATCAATAAAAAGCACGAAATACCTATCACGTTGAGGACTTCTTACTCTTGTGGGACCACAAAGATCTATATGAACCAACTCCAACAATCCAGTAGAATATTTTTCTTTTCCTTTGAAACTTCTTTTTGTTTTCTTTCCAATCTAATAATTCTTGCATAAAACATTGATAGGATTTGTAATCTTTGGTATATCTCTCACTGCCTGAATTGAATTGATTCTTACCAAATTATCAAAATTAATGTGACACATCCTCTTGTGCAATAATCAACTTTAATTGATCTAAGTCATAAAACAATTACCATCAACACCCTTGAAATAATAAGCATTTACATCTATGTTTCTTCTAGCAACAATCACAGTTTCGAACCCTTTTCTGATCTCACATCCATCATCATGAAACATAAGATTGTATCCTTTACTACACATTTTTCCAACACTCAAGAGGTTATGCCTTAAACCCTTAACATAGTAAACATTTCCAGTATTATGCTTGCCATCAAAACTGATTGAACCTATTCCACATATCTTAGCACCTAAATCATCACCAAATATAACAAGTCCTCCATTATAATTTTCAATTTTAACAAGCTTACTCTTGTTTTTGGTCATATGATTAGAGAAACCATTGTAAATGATCTAATAGTTATTACCGTCTAGCATAAAAAGTAGATACCAAGGTACCTTTAGTTTTATCCTTTCTCTCTGGAGTGCATTCATTCACACATCTTTCAAAGTTAGTAGAAACAGATTCATCTTTTAAAGCCATGAACAAGTATTCATCATCATAATCTCCATAATTAGATTCATCATCAAAAATACTTGCATCTTCCCTAACATAATATATTTTCATAATCATCTTACCTTTGTTCTCCTTGTTTTTGTCATTCACAACTCTACTTGGACATCTTGAAGCATAGTGACCTATCTTTCCTGAATTATGAAACATTTGAGAATAGCTTACCTTTGTACTTACAGTGCCTCTACTCATTATTCTTACAAAGTTAAGCACACATCATCAAGATATTTCCTCGTCGTTCTTCAATCTTCTCTATTTTTTAGCGGAAAGAGTATCTGCTTTTGCACATTGTTGAGTACCAAGTTAATTTCAAATGTGTAGTTAAAAGGCCATTACAATTGATCTTTAGAATGTTGATCACAGATTTTTGAGATTCCTCAGCGACATCGCTTTATGACTGTAAGCTTTAGGAAGGGTTCGAAGAATTTTCTTTACTATTTTTGGTTCTTTGACTTTTCCACCAAGACCTTTGATGAAGCTGATCACTTCATCTACCCTCTACATATAGCTTGTAATGTTTTCATCTTTTGACATCCGCAAGTTCTTAAATGTGATCTTTAAATTGAATCTGCTTGGCGGCCATATCATCTCAACCTCATGCTCACCTTTTCCATTAGCACACGATTTTATATTCATAACCTTCGCTAATTCAAATTTATAGAAGCTACTCCGAAACATAACTTGCTTTAATTTCTTTCATAATCTTTGAGTTCAGCTTCAATACTCAGAACATTTTTAGGCATACTATATCCATCTTGAACTGATTTCTAGAGATCATATCCCAGATTCTTCAGAAAGTCTTTGATCCTTGTTTTCTAGAATGCATAGTCCCTTCCATCAAATGTAGGGATCTCCTTCTTGTGTGTCATCCCAAATCTACCTTAAGCGGTTAATATTTTCTCCAAGGAACCTTGCTTTGATACCAATTGTTGAATGCACAAGACAATTGAGAGGGGGGGTGAATCTATTGTACCTTAAAACTTCAAAACCCTCATTAACATTCAAACCCACATTCATTCATTAAAACCCTTAATCTATTGTGATGAATTAGCATAAAAATAAAATAACAGAAACTAAAAAAAACTTAACACCATACACAAGAGAACACCATATTTACATGGAAAACCTAGGAAGGGAAAAACCATGGTGAGGATTAAGCTCCTGATAACAAGTGGTTTCAACACAATGCAATAGGACTCCAACTGCGGGGGCTCAGCGCCCAAAGAAGATTAAGGCTCCTGCAAAATGAAAGAAGATGAAAGATATTTACGCAGAAAAGCTATATCAATGCAACAAAGATCCACGTGTGGCATCAAACACCTTTGTATGTTTGAAGAATTTAGCCGCTCTGCTCACTTTACATCCTAATATTAACATGAAGCTCACTGCATTACTCGTTTACACTCTACAACTCTGCACTTTGCATCATTCGCATGTCTCATATCTATCTTCACATCCTTCAACAACTTAACTCATACTTATACTATTTTCAATCTTGAAACCTTCTCCAAGGTTGGCTATGCATCTCAAACGTGCAAATTCAAAGTACGTCAATTCCAAAACACTTTTGTGGCAAATAGTAGTGAAATCAGGATTACATCAGGCCTTAGTGGGACCCAGATCAATAGCACCATGCACAGCACGCTTCTACGCACAATGATTATCTGTCGTGTGGTATGAAGCCGCCAGTCAGGTTGTTGCTCGTACCAGACACCGATTAAACTTTTAAGTGCATGCTTCTCGAATAAAGGGTGAAGCGCAAGGCCACGCACCATGCTTGAACGTGATCTGTAATGTTCACTCAAGCACCTAAAAGGTGACATGCTCATGCAAAAACTTTCACGAAGATGTACCCAGGTGGCTGGATAACATCTTATAGGCTATTGCTTGAGAGTGACTGACACAAATACAGGCAAATCTTTTAATGTGAAAGATTATACCAACTACATAAATCCTCAACCGAATCCTGAAAACTAAACCTAAACTGCGGAGAAACCACAGAATCAGCGGCTACAAACACAGCACAATGCAATTCCACATTTAGTAACCACAGCATCTTATTTTTGTTACTGTGATCCAACACACCAACTCTTGGAATGTACCTATAAAAGAATACTCTAACATACCCGTTACCGATAAGATCTTCAACTTTAGAAGAAATACACCTTAAATAAAACACAACTCTGATAAATCCATGGCTGCTTTGTGACTTCTTGCGATTCCTCCTTTTATCAGATTTTTTCAAAGCACTTGGAAACAAAGTACCAGAGATACGTCCTCAGAATCTTTAGTACATCCTCATCTATAGACAAAAGAGTATCAAAGCAACACTAGAGGTTGACACCAATAGCTTTACTAATGACAACATAATGCAACTAATCAAAGCAACAACTACTCACACTCTTGCAACAATTCTCAATAGACATCAATGAAAAATAAGATTGTTGACATCAATGACAATACCAACTGCTCATACTTGCAACACAACTATATGTTGAAACTTGAACTATAAGACCATATAGGTGAAAATGAGACAAGCTCTTGTATTTTTTCAATATAGGAATTTTTTAATGGCTGAAACTACCAAAGATTTGAAATGATTACCACGTCAACTTGAAGTATTCTAGAAGGGTTGAAGTAATGTTGTCTCATAGCAATTCATCTTTAGGTTATATTTAAAAAATGATATATTTAATGAGGAAACGGTTAATGTTGTTATGACAAGAATCAAACATATTGTCTTTGTGGATGAAAACCATCTCCTTTAAAAAATCTCTAAATTATCCTTACATATAGAAAAAATTTCCATCTTTTTAAAGTGCATAATAAAGCATTAAATGCCTCAACCATACACTTTTTATATTTAAACACCACTATTTTGAAGTCCATAAAAAATTTTGAACTACCACAAACTACTACAACTCCCACCACCACGTGTGTCCCTAATTCCCCTTCTACTACAATTTTTGATCCCAACATTGTCATTTTTCTTGTTGATAATGTTCCCATTATAGGTTTCAAGCATAAAAATTTGCAAGCCTCAAGTGGTACCCTTGTGGTGGTGTATTTTTTATTGCTTGGATCTCATTCTCTACATGTGGATTAAATTATCATAGCATCTCTAAATTTAACTCCTCCCCTATGAAATATTCATATGCGAAAGTCGCTCAATCGTCATTTCTCTTCATCTAGACCTACTTGTTCTTTCTAAAGGGGTAATCCATTGCCTTATTCTTCATCCTCCCTTATTTTTATATGTTGATATGAGGTGTTAGATAATGAATCCCACTTAAACATGCTCTCTTATGTAGATTCAATGGTCTTTGGCCCTCCCTTCCAAAACTGAACAAAAAGGTTATGGAGTCTTGGACACCACTTACTAATGACAAGATAGAACATCATCCTTGTGCTAAGGGTTTTTTAGTGGCATCCTTTGAATCAACTAATGATGATGGATCATAAGTTTTGGAGTGTCATGTTTGACTATAGTGAAATCACTCACTCTCTTTGAATCCTTAGTTTTGATCCTTCAACCCTCTTACAAAATCCTTAAGTATTTTTTCCTATTTGGGTCAAACTTCCCAATCTACCTCTCCAATTGCGGGAAATATCATGTTTTGAGTCTATTGGCAATGCTCTTGGTCAATTTTTACATGAAGATGCTATACCAGTAAACTATAGTCATACTACTTTTTCTTGCATTCTTATGGACATTGACACCTCTAAAAAATTTCTTAGGGATATTATCTTGTTTTTTGGAGACAAATTGTGGACTCAAACACTCAACTATGAGGGTCTCCCCTTTCACTATAGGATATGCTTTGCTATTAGTCACCTAGCATCAAATTTCTCTAGCTCTTGACGTAGGAAAGGTGAGGCACTTGCTGGATATTTTCATTATCATAAGGTAGTAAGTTTTTAATAGATCATCAAGCTAAGTTTTGGTGTTTTGATGTAAAATGCAATTTATTATGACTTTATCTCCCATGATAGGCACCAATCGGAATTTTGTAGTCCCCAATTCTAGAAATTTTTTAAAATTGAATACACTTTAATGAACATCTTTCAAACTATAATTTATTGGGACTATTTGTCTTCATAGAGTTTAAAGAATGTAAGGGATGTGTCATATGTTTATTCATTTTTCACTCTTTTGCACATTTGAGATGAAGATGTGTTTGTTGTAAGTTATTAGTTCATAGTGTTAATTAAGGTATAAGGGATCATTCCTGAATTTTTTAGAGTTGTAATAGCCTTTATTCATATATTTGTGAACATAATAAACATCCACTTTTTTAACGTCTATAGCTACGTATTCATATAAAATCAACATGATAATGATTCAATAAAAGTTGATTGTTTCTTTATCATTTTCTATCAAAAGGCTTTATCATTCTCTAAGACTCATAGTAGGATTACCCTCCTAAGTCCTGTGGAGCTCAAAGTGAGAAAGAATGGGATATGTAAGAGCTAAAATAAGCTCACAAACCCCAAGATCATTTGAAAAACAAAATATAAATTTATACAAGTGGGTATGATAAGATAATAACTTTCAAGTGATGTTATCATATAATAATGTACAAGTGCCTTGCTTATAAAGGCAAGGTGAGAGATAGGATTACACAATATCATAACTAGTGTCTTAATCTTATAACATGATACAACTAATATAATATATATTTAATGAATTAGGTCACAAGAAGTAAATGACACAAGATAAGATCTAAATGAAAACTAATACTATTAAAAATATTCTTAGGACCTAAGTAAACTTAACATATGAATAGGACCTACTAGTGGACTAGTTTGATAAAATATCATATTCACACCAACACCCGCTTTTAGTGAAACTTAGGGAGGAATAAACCAATATAAATGTTGCAATGTTGTCTCTTGACTACAAGGCCATGTTAGGTATCCATTCACAAATTATCTCTTACAAATGGAGAAAAGAAAAAAACCACATGGGAAAAAACCCCTCCAAAATAGAGTGCATGAAAACAATCATGTATAAGTGATGAAAGAAGTAATGAATGGATGAATCAATACATACCAAGGATGAGATCCATCACAAGTATGCAATCAATAGCTTGCTATAAGAGGGAAAGAGAGAGAAAATGTAGCCCAACCACAATATCTAATCTCCTACAAAATTGATGAATTTTTAAAGACAAAACATGATCTAATGCCTACAAATAACATTCCTCCCCTTGGGGAAAAACAAAACCAAGTATAGATGCAAGAATGCTTTCCATTTTGAATAAGAATTGATAGAAAGAAGCATGAAGATGTATGATGATTCCTCTAAAATCTACTCATGTGTCACCTTGTCCATGGTAAATGATGATTCCACAATCAAATCAAGTACATGTCAAATCAAATAAGGTGACAAACTAGGACCAAGTGGTAACTGATATAGAAAAATATCTAAAATTAATGATGTTTTAATAATATTAATGCAATGAATATCATCAAAAATGCGAGATAACCCCTCAAATATGTCCTCCAAATCTAAAATGGAAGATTCCACAAAAAAGTTTAAAATATATGTCAAGGAATCATCCCACAAAGATATACTTGAAATACTAATTTAACAATGTCAAAGAATCACTAGAACCTTTTAATGAAATAACTTTGAACTGTGAAGAATCAATAAGATGGATGGTCTTGGTGAATAGGAATGATGGAAGCCTTAATCAATTATTTTGCATAATGAATTGATGGAGGTGAAGGATCAACAACTCTCTCGGAATGCTAAGGGGGAGAATCTAAAGAAACTACATCACCCTCATCCAAAGATTCAAAGCACTCCAAAGAATCAAACTCCCAAATATTATTATATCCATAGGATCTCCTTTTTTAATATGAAGAGGCACAAGACAATTTGAAACAAGATCATCTAGGAATGGCTAAGTATCAAGATCTCCATATATCTCCCAAATTTTAGTCCAAAGAACATGAGGAAACTCAAAAATTCACCATCAACATGCATAACAATAAATCCTAAGGCATGATATATTTTTCAATTCCAATAAAAATGCTTACTAGGTGTACTTGGAGGGGGAACAAGAACAAATGTGGAAACATGTGAAACCAACGAAGATTTTTTATGATGTCATCTCTCCATTTTAATATTTCCTCTTTTCAAGATAATCAAAGGATGAAATGAAAAATCCTTAATGACAAAAATAAACCTCCAAGTTTACAAAAATAGAAACCTTCAACATAATTTAGAAACCCCTAAACATGATGAATATTGAAAATAAATCCCTCCAAAAAGATAGATCTTATCTAGGTGTCTAGATATCCAAGTAATCAATCACAATTCAATATTTTCAAAAATTGAATAAAATGTACCTAGGGCTGAATCTAGAAAAAGTACATGGACACAAAAATAGAAATCCTCAAATGCCTTTCCAATGTCGCAAGAATCACAAAAATCAAAGGTTCGGGAAAAAATTACGAATTAAAAGGTCCAAAATGGGGATTTGACATCAAATAGCAATAAAACTCACCAACAAAAATAACAATAATGAGATTTTCACTACTAGAAAGTGCTAGTAACCGGCTTTCTGATGATATCTCATTTGCCAAAATCCAATTCCTGAGTCAAAATTTATGGCGATTTTAAAAAAACTAGTCAATTAGGACTTGAGAGGTAAAGAAAGGCCTATGATGATAGTCATCTAGATGCCAAATTTATAATAGTTGCACAATGACGATCATTTGACTTTCAAATTTAAGAAACTCCTTGCTGACAGTCATTTGGCCATCAAATTTAAAGAATTCACATGAAAATAAAAACATTGCCAAAAAATTACATGTCACCAAAATATTAATTATTTTATATGAAAATAGGGTTTTTTTGGGCCTTCTAGCTCAATGGTAGTGTCATCTTTGCACAAAAATGCATCCAGTAAAATCTCATGCCCAAATCATCCTTAGATCTGAATTCACAGAACTAGAGCTCTCATACAATGTAGGAGCTAAAAAATAATCTCACACTCCCAAAGATCACCTATGAAATAATAGATAACCTTTTACAAGAGAGTATGGAAAGATAATAGCTTGCTTGATATTATCATACAACAATGTAGAAGAGCCTTGTTTATAAAGGAAAAGTGAGATAGGATTAGACAAGATCATGACAAGTGTCTTAATCCTATAACATGAGACAACTAACATAAATAATAAATGACATGAGACACAAGAAGTAAACAACATAAGATAAGATCTAAATGACAACTAAGACTTCTAGAAAGATTCCTAGGACCTAAGTAAACTTAACATGTGAATAGGACCTATTATTGGACTAGTTAAGTATAAAACCATATTCACACCAATAGGTTCAACCTTGTTCATTATCTTTTCCTTTCCCTCAATTTGATTATAGGGTGACTCTCTATCTAAATATTTTGATCCCTAGGTTTAGGTGTTGTATTTTTCTCTTAGGATTGAGGGTAGCAAGAAAAAGATCCAGCATATTGGTGACTTTGTTGGGGAGTATTCACAAGCATATATCTATTCGGGGGAGTCAAATAGTTTGAATACCTTCATACTTTGATGAAGAAATCATTGTAACATATATGAAGTTTTAATAAAGATATTGTGTTGGTGGAATGAACTCATAAAGTTTTGGCCTTTGAAGAGATCTTAGTTGTTCAAAGGTTTCATCCTCTTTGATGAGGTGTGATGAGGGATACACCACCCAAAACCCACACAACACAACCATAGATATCAACACAAAAGATGCGGGATAGAAAATAACTCACTTTCAATTACTTTCAAAAAATGAAATTACAAATTCACATATTACAGTGTTATAACCACATGGGCTTGATTCATTACAACAAAATCAAATGTGAAAAGAAAATCTATTATCCAGAGCCACAATCTACACTAATGGAGCCATCCTAAAACCTCCACTCAACCATTTTTATTTTGCACCCATAATCGCTCTAGAATGTTCTAGAAAGTGTAACTTTCCCTTTTGTTTTGGCGCCAAAAGTCCAGCCATTTGATTTTTCGTCTAGGAAGATATTTTAATGAAGTTTACTTTTTAGTGGGGAAGCTTTCTCGAAGCCATAATGTTTGACTCAAGTGTCTAATTTTCTATTATAATAAATCATTGGAAAGCTCTCAAAGAGACGCCAAAATATCTTAAGAACATTTCATCCATTTTTTGAGCTTTTTCGAGGCTTCTAACATTTTCAAATTTGAATTTGAAGCTACATTGGAGAAATTTCTTAGGACGAAAACTTTAATATCTTCCAAACGGTACAGGGTATTGAGATGATTCTTCTACCACCAAAAATATTTTTCAGTTCCACTCCTTGGGGTAAATTTTTAGGTCAATATGAGCCTGTTTAGGCTAAATTACTAAAAATAGTAAGTGACCATTTTTCACATTTTTTGACTTCTAACTATCTTACACCCCTTAAGTGCCATCATCAGACTCAAAAAAACTAAAGAAAATAAGGAGAAATATTTTTTTGGGTGATGCAAGATTGCCCCTACACCACTGAATGCTCTTGCATCAAACACCCAAGGTAATTTGAAAAGTGATCTTGTCACTTCTCAAGAGTTAGAGGGAAACCAAGATGGTTAACCTCATCCTCAAATAGCTATGATAAATCTTCAATAGGCCTTCTTCTCCATTTCACTAAGTACTCTACATATTGTCTATTTCTTGTTCTTCTACCCACACGACAATCCAAAATTTCTTCTATCTCCTCCTTTTCTAAAGTAGGTGTTGGAATATTTCATTATGCTTCAATTAGTCTTCATCCATTCCTACATGATATTCTGTTAAATATAAAATGTTAAACACGGGTGAAATATGAATTTCATCAGGAAACTCTACCTCATATGCATTTCCTAAATCATGCTTCTTTGGGATCTTGCATGGTCCAAACTTCTTCATCTTTAACTTGTTGTATGTACCAACTGGAAACCTCTCCTTTTTCAAATGAACCATGACTTCATCTCCTACTTGGAACTTTGTATACCTCCTTTTCTGATTTTCCTTAGCCTTATACTATGAGTTCATCTAATTGATATGTTTTTTCGCCTCTTCATGTAAATTCTTCAGGTGCTCAGCAAAATCTTCAACCTCATCACTACTCTTAACCCCCTTATCCATATTTCTCAGTTCAGGAGCAGTTATTGGGCTACTCCCATACACAATATGGAATGGTGATTTACTAGTGCTCTTGTTGACATACTTGTTATAAGAAAATTCTTCTTGTGGTAAAATCAAATCACATCCCTTGGTTTTGTCTCATACTAAGAATCTCAATAGGTTATCTAAACTCTTATTCACTACCTCTATTTGTCCATCTATCTATGGATGGTGTGTTGTAATGTCCCCTTTTCTAAAAATAGTATTCACTATTTAGTAAATCTGGTTTTCAAAATTTTCAATCAAGACCTACAAATAAATTGAGTAAATTAGATTTTCAAGATGAATTTATGAAATCATATTTGGGGAAAAAACTAATATTTATTTTAATTTTATTATCATGGCTCCAAATGTGGTGTTGGAAATTGGGAGGATTTATTTTGGAGCATCTTTGGCAAATTAAGTTACAAGACTTCAATTGACATGTGGTAGCTTGCATTAGAGTGGAAGAAATCAATGGACACTTGGCACCAAAGGTTACATGCACTACATTCAAAAGGAAAAATCTCCTTGGTCGTGACTATTGGGTCCATAACTTGGAAATTGAATATTTTTCAATAGAACATGAATTTGGGCTTCATTTTGGAGGATTCTTGTTGTAGATTTTGGTTGGGCATTTTCTCTTCCTGCAAAGGCTGATAAAATATTGTGGGAATAATATCTAGGGCTGGAAAACCAAGGAGATTTGTACTCAAGGATAGTGGCTCTAAGGGTCTATAGTCGCAATTTCACTCAAGAATTGCATTGGTGTCGAAGGTTGTTGCATTTTGGTATTTTCGTCAAATAGTTGGTAGAAATAATGGTTTGGAGTGCTTAATTTTTGGTGTGGATTTACTTTTTTATTTTTATCAATTTGGTAGCTATTTTATCATATTTTATTCATGTATTTATGTTTCCCAGACTCTATTTAGAGTGTTGGTGATTTTGTAATTGAAAATACAGTGTTTTAGTTGCAATTTATGGGTTTGTTTTCCCATCTTCATTGTGTGAATTACAAAAGGGTTTGGGTTATTTTTTATTGTTGTCATGAACAAAAAATTAATGTTTTAAAACTTGTAATACCAGTAGAAAGTTGTGATTTTTCTATTGGCACAATGATTTATGATGAATTTTAAGATTATAGTTGAAGTTTCATTGTACCCAATTTCACTATTTGGTGCAGTTTGGAAACCTAAGGGTTTGCTTTCATTTGGGTTATCAATTGGTGTTTTGTTATTAGCAGCAAATATATTTGACTTTCAAAGCATTCCTTAATGTATTTTTCTATCTAGAACAGCATCTTGAAGTTTGGAGTTGGATGTGTGATTTGGGTTTTCAACAGTAGGTTCCAGATTGCAATTTCTCTTAGGTTTTGCACAACAGCTATGCATTGTCGTTGGATGATGTTATCAGCAGAAAATTGATGTATTTTCATGCTTATGTTAGTGAATTAACTTTCCTCTTAATTTTTCCATCATTTAAACATAGTGTGGTATTGTTTGGTGTAATTTGAAAGATACCCAATTTGATAATTTATTTAGTGTTTGAAAAATAATTTAATTAGGATATTACATGTGTAGAACTAAAATTCAAAATTTTCTTCAACATCTTCCATAATTTTCTCTAGAAATAACAAACAAATTTGGTATCTCTATTTGAAACTATACTCTTTGGTAGACCATGTAGTCTCACCACCTCTATGAAAAATAATTCTACAATATGAGCAACATCAATGGTCGTATGACTCGAAATGTGTCATTTTCAAAAATATATCCATCACCACAAATATGGAATCATTCCCTCTTTATTTCCTCAATAATCCAAGAAAAAAATCCATACTAATGTCCTCCCATGGCCTCTCAGGTACAGGTAATGGCTTATACAATCCAGTATTCTTACTTGTTCCTTTTGTCATCTGACATAGTTAGCAACTCTGCATAAACTTCTTCATTTCATGTTGCAACTGTGGCCAATAATAACACTCACAAACAATAGTAATGGTCTTATCTCGACCAAAATGTCCATCTAACCCTCCATTGTGTTTCTCCTTGATCAGGTTCTCTCTCATGGAACTCCTCAGAATGCACAACCGATTCCCTCAAAAAAAACATAGCATCTTGGATTGTATAATCCAACCATCTCATCCTATTCAAAGTGATAGGCTCCATGCAGGCTCTCCAAGCCTTTGCAAAATCAGGATACAAGTTCTTGAGTTCATTGAACCCAACGACTTCAATCTGCATTTTTGTTAACAAATTTTTCCTCCTACTTAAAGCATCAACAACTCTATTAGATCTTCCACTCCTATGCTTCAAAACAAATGTGTAACTTTGCAAAAATTTAACCCATTTCAAATGTATTTGATTTAGCTTCCCTTGAATATTCAAATATTTTAAAGCTTGGTGATCAGTAAATAAAAAAACTGCTTTGGAAACAAATAGTGTCTCCACTTCTTCAAAGCATGAACTATAGCATAAAACTATTGATCATAAATAGAATACTTCTTTGCATCATTCAAATTTTCACTAAAATAAGCAATAGGTTTACCTTCTTGACTCAAACAACTCCAATGGCATTGCCACTAGCATCACAATCTACTTGAAACACCTTGTTGAAATATGGAAGTGCCAAAATGGGTTGCTCTATAACTTTCTTCTTCAACATATCAAATTTTTTTTGTTGTTGCTATAGTCCACTTAAACTCTTTTCTATCCCATCTCATTGTTTTAGTTAGAGGTGCACAAATACTACTTAAACCTTTGATAAAATTTCTATAAAAACATGCCAAACCATGAAAAGATCTCACCTCTGTAGCACTCTTTAGTGTAGGCCATTCGAAAATAGCTTCCACCTTCTTTGGATCCATCTTAAGACCCTTTTTTGAGATAACAAATCCCAGGTACACCAACTCTCTCTTCACAAAACTTCACTTCTTCAAATTGACCAACAATTTCTCCTATCTCAGCTTCTTAAAAACTTTTCTAATATGCATCAAATGTTCCTCCAATGTCTTGCTAAAAATTAAAATTTCATCCAAATAAACAATGACAAATTTACCTAGAAACTCTTTCAACACCTTGTTCAAGAGCCACATGCATGTGCTCAGTGCATTGATTAGCCCAAAAGGCATGACTAACCACTCATACAAGCCCTCTTTGGTCTTAAAAGGTTGTCTTCCATTCATCTCCTTCTCTAATCTATATTTGGTGATAACCACTCTTTAGATTTATCTTCGTGAAGTACTCAACTCCACTCAAACAATTCATGATGTCATCCATCCTTAGCGAGTGGAATCCATACTTCATGGTGATCTTGTTGATGGCTTGAGAGTCTATAAACATCATCCATTCTCCATCCTTCTTGGGTGCTATTTTTGCAGGTATCACACATGGGCTCAAACTCTCTTGAATCAATCCATTTCACAACAACTCTTGTACTTGTTTGTTCAACTCTTCATTCTCTACCGGAGTCATTCAATGGGCTGCCTTATTTGGAAAAATGGCTCCAGGAATTAGATCAATTTGATGGCTAATATTCCTTACTAGAGGAAAACCTTCAGGTACATTATCAGAAACAATATCCTGAAACTAATTCAACAAATCTGAAACCTCTACAAGTACCTCATTAATATGTTCTTTATCAACACTAGGGATCAATGCAAAAAACACATGCTCATGTCTCCTACCTTCTAGGAACTTTCTTCCATCAATCAAACAACTTCTTGCATTTTTTCTTACATTTTCTTCTGTCTCCTTTAGGGGTTTCAACTTATGATGAACGCCATCCTTTTGTCAAGGAATGTCAAGGAATAGGTGTTAGCATGTCCATCATGCACCACTCGTTGGTCAAATTGCCATAGTCTACCTAAAATCATGTGACAAACATCCATAGGTATAGTATCACACAAAATATCATCCTTAAAGTTACCAATCTTAAACTTTACCAAACATTGTTCATTGACCAGTGCCTTATGGTCCTTCTACAACCATGCAATCCAGTATGGTTTTGGATGCTTTATCCTCTCCAACTGCAATTTAGTGACCATTTCTTCTAAAACAAGATTATCAATGCGACCTCCATCAATGATAAAATTACAAACTTGACCTTCACACTTGCATCGAGTGCAGAACAAGTTCTTTCTTTGGTCAAGTTCCTTCTCTTTCAGCAAGGCTCTTCTGACAACAAGGGCACTCTTCTGACAAGGGTCTCTCCTCTTTCAACATCTTCAGAATGTGAAGATTGAGCATCTTCATCCACATGGGAAACTTGGGCATTACCTTCAGGTCTTCTATTTTTCTTCTCTTGATGTTGAGGACACTCATAGGCTCTATGTCCTTTGCATTGAAAACAGGTTCCACAGAAGCCTCCTCTCCTCGATCCTCATCTAGATCTTCCTCTTTGGTCTCCATTATTATGATCACGAGGATGATATGAGTTATATCCTATTTTATTCTGGTTCATACTGGATCCTTCGCCCTTCTTTTGATCTTTACTTTGGCCTTCATATGACTGTCCACTAGTCTTTCCACCCTGACCTCCACCTCTTTCCTTGCTTTCAAACCTTTTGTTCAACTTATCTTCTACCTTAGAAACAGGCGATTAGCCAGCTAATGATAGATATTCTCCTGGAATCAGCTTTCGCTTTTCAGTATCTTTTCGGCTTTGTATTTATATACTTGAAACTCTCCTTGTGGCCCTCAGAATGGCTTATTTAAGTCAAATTCGGTGGAATTTTTCTATATACTCCTTCTTCCAAAATTTCCACTTTCCGTCGCCAAATATTTATTTCAACCATTCTAGCTCAGTCCAGAATAAATATCTTCCAATTTTTCCATAATAAGATCCATCTTTATTTTATTTTTCTCTTTTCCTCTTCTATTTCTCTTCGTGCTTCTTTTCCTGGCCAATAACTGGCGCTTCGGCCTTTCAACTTGGCGGCACAGATTTGACCCTCTCGGATCTTCTATCCTCATACTCAAGAATACTCTTACCATTGTCGTTCTACCCCAAATCGATCAGCTCCTCTGGATTCAGGTTTCTGAGAAGAGTGCGAGCTTCTACATATTCCGGAATATAACTCCAATCTTGGAAATGGCCCCTGGCTTTCGTTCGAATTACCGGTCCATGCATCATGGCAGCTTCTTGCCGTGATAACTTCGGCTGGCCTCATCTTTCACCATCTCTTCTTTTGGCATCATCTCCTCTTGCAATGCTTGAACTTGTCTCTAGGGGGCTCTAAAACCCTCTTTTGTTACCCCAGTATTTCTATCACCATGGTTTCTTCGTGGAGGCATCTTTTCGTGAACCCTGATGCGATCCCTAGATGTAAGCCCAACTCGCGTTTGGGTGATCCTCCTCCGGAGCCTCCTGCTCGAATTACCGCCGGTAAAGTTTCTGCTCAAAACCCGCTGCGCCAATGGCTAATATCCTTCGGAAGATGCAAGAATAAAAATAGCTCCGCACCCCAAGTACTTTGAAAATGAAATTATAGATTCAAGATTGATTCTTTCATAAGCCACATGGCGGGCTTGATTCATTACAACAAAATCAACTCACGAAAATCTGAATTTACCTAGAACCTTCAAAACCTTTTTTATTTTACACCATCTCATGCCGCAAATGTTTTCTAGAAAGTGCAACTTTCCCTTTGATTTTAATCCCAAAGTCCGGCTTTATTTGAATTTTAGTCCATGAAGAAATTTTAGCGAAATTCTGCTTTTTGATGGAGATTTGGCTTCTGGGCCATAATTTACTTGACTCATGTCTAATTTCCTATACTCACATGCTTATCGTTGGAAGCTCTTAAAAATCTACAATGCTTTGTATCTTCTTTAGATCAATTTAGATCAATTTCCAGGCTTTCGGTCTTCTAGTTTTTCAAATTTGAATTTGAAGTTACGTGGGAGAAAATTCTCAAAATTAATGAAAACTTTCTATCTTAAATGGTGCAAATTGAGATGAATTCTGTACGAAATAGCCCCAGTTTCCATGGTGAATTACAGTCCATGTAATTTTGTTTAGGTTGAATTACTAAAATAAGTAGTGTGATTTCCCACATTTTGACTTACTGGTGTCACACACACCTTAAAGTATAATGTGGGACTCAAAACAACTAAAGAAAACTAGGAGAAACCTTTTTTTTTGGGTGATGCAAGATTGCCCCTACACCACTAGATGCTCTTGCATCAAGGTGGCAACACTATGAATAAACCTAATGAAATATTGAAGAATTTTTTTTTTTGCAAATGATTTGCATAAATCTAAAAAAATTCTAAATAGATAAAATGGCATATGTGAAGGTTGTAAATTATTTTAGGTACTTTATTTTCCTTTTTTTTCGCTTCAAAGAAAGGAAATATTATATGAAAGTCATTTGTGGAAGTCTTTTGTCAATAAATGGCATTCCCATGTTGAATGTAAGTTTGCATTGGAAGGGAATCAAGATGAAAAAAGTAATCCTACATATTTTAATGATGTTGATTATGATATGTGTTGATGAAATGTGTATGGTAAAAATGAAGGGTTATTGATTCATGTAGATGCATATTTTGTCAAAATTGTATGTGAACTTCATAGGCATGTGAATACTATGCATCAAAGGATAATTAATGTATATGCCTCATCTTAATGTATACGCCTCATATGTTGAAGGTTAATGAACAAGGAATGATCAAATCATAGGAGAAATAAGGATTTTATTGAGAAGACTTAAGATATTGTTAAACTAAAAGAGTTGTGAACAAATGGTTGTGAGGGAGATAAGTTTTCATTGCAAGCATATTTGAAGATTGATTATTATTCAATTTGTACCCTTACAAATTCAAATAACATAATGCAAAGTTCACAATAGTATTAGCCACGTCCTCATATAAAGTATTTCTTTGTTGGAAGATATAAACCATTGGATTTGGTTGCATTTCATATTATCCAAATCCTATACCTAATAAAGTAAGAGATGATTTTCCAAAGTTCAATGGTGATAGTTTTAAATCAACAAGTAAACATCTACAATATTTCAATGATTTGATGGGAGACTATGAGATTGATGTAGAGGATGTTTTCATAAAGTTATTTGTTCAGTCCCTAAAGGAAGATATAAGGGATTGGTTTTTAGATTTGTCAATGTGCTCTATTTCTTCGTGGCAAGAATTCAAAGTAGCATTTATTGAACAATTTAGTAAGAAAATTGATGTGAATACATTGATTAACAAATTGGTTCACATTCAAAAAGATGAAAAGGAGTTGGTTTCAATTTTCAATCTGAAGTTGGCAGAGACTATAAGAGACATTCCAAAGAATATCATACCTAATGATGTAGTGTGTTTGGTTATATTCCTAGGTGCATTTAATGAAGATATGAGTTTCTTATGGAGGGACAAAGATCCTACAGCACTTCATCAAGCATTTGTTGTGGCTAGGGACATTGAGAATAACATAAAGTTTTCAATGATGAATAGTATTATGGTTGCAAGTATTGATCATTCTAAAATATTTCATGTAGATGAAAAGTGTGGAATGGGAAATGAAAATGATTATCAAGACAATACCAGGTTTGTTGTATTAGTTAGTTCATCATTGCATCATTTGATTCCTAGCAGGTTCCAAGTAGAATGTAAGAGGAAATGAATCCTAGTCAAAGAAAAGGAGTGTTCATATTGAATTATAAATTGAATATTAAATATATGATGCACAATCAAGAATAACAAATGGAATATCCAAAGGTGAAATGATTGATGAAGTTAGTTGCAACTTGATTGATGAACTAGTGGAAGAATGTTACAAAGGATTTCATAGTTCAAAATATGTGCATACATATTTATGCCATGACACTAATGCATCAATGCCTCAATCACAACCTATAAGTTTCATGACCAAAAAGCATAAGGATTCAAATATTTTTCTTGGTGCTACTTATAAAAAATTGGACCTTCCTTGGGTCACTCGTGAATTCAAGTTTATGGCAAAGGAGGTTTATGATCAAATGTCTAGGTTTGATGCACTTAATAATTCACAAGGAAATCACCATATCAAAGAGTTTTTGAACTTCATACAACATTTCCAATTCATTATTGAAGATGTGGTTGAGGTATTTTACTGAATCCTTGTATGGTTAAGTTAGGGAGTGGCTAGTAAGTATTCTTGATCATTATTTTTCCAATTGGAATGATCTTGCAACAACATTTAATGAGAAATATGCATATGATGATGAACATGTATCTCTTTTCCAAGCAATGTTTGACATGAAAGGCATGAAGAAGAATCATTGTATGATTTTTATGTAAGTTTTATGGATTTTTTGTATGCAATCCCTAATTGTTGCAAACCTAAATACTTTATGCATTATTTTTTTGTGAAGCCTATGAGTCAAGTTTGAGCACTATATCAAAAGAATCAAAATCTCTTAGGGTTGATCAAATATATGAATGGATTGTTCTTATTAAGAAGATTAAATATTATTATGAAAAAACCATCATGTCCTCAATCAACGATGGTAGTGGTCACATTACCTTGTGTAAGAAAAATAATGACATGTTACATATGGATGAAGAGAGAAAGGAAAATTTTGAAGATACATGTTCCAATGGTGAAAATTATAATGTTTATGATCAGCCCATGGGTGAAATGTGTGCAAATGAAGGCTGCAATCATGACAATCCAAGTGTGAGGTATGGTGAAGAAAAGGAGATACAAGAAGTTATACCTTGTAACAACTCTTTTAGTGGGGAAATAAAAATATGCTCAAATATCCAATACATTGGATCAATTTGCATGGTTGGAAACAATTCTAACAAGGAGAATGTAGAAAACATCCCATTGCAACTATGCAATGATGATATGGGAGACAAATATTTAGACATTCAATTTGAGGAGCTTAAATATAGCTTTAACAATGATAGGTTTCCTTGTGATGTTGATCATGATGATAGTGAACTTGATTATTTCTCTATTGGTTATGATTGCTCTCATGAAGATGAATCAAATATATTTACCTCAAATAAAGAATGCAACGATTTGAATATTGATGGAATAACATGTTCACATGTGAGCAAACAAACTTTATATGGTGAGTATTTGGAGTATGGGCATGAACTGCTCTCAATTGATCATACTAACTTTGTGAATGATGATGATGGGGTAGATTCAGAGCTCCATGTTGACAAACCAAAAAGCAATGTTGATTGTGATATCCATTGCAACAATGACCATGTTATGAAAAATCAATGTGAGGAATTTGATGCAAGGCTATTGTTGGAACACAACAATCTACTGAGAGGGGGGTGAATCAATAGATTACTTAAACTCTAGCTCTAAAAACTTTAGTAGATCAATTCCTTTTAACCTCTTTGATGTGGATTAAAACAACACAAGCAGAGAGATAAACATGCACACAAATTAGCACAAGATATATGTGAAAAACCCAAGATGGGAAAACCACGATGAGAAATGTTGCTAGGATCTATTGCCCTAATCCAACCTCAATTAAATGTTTTGATTACAATTTTTAAGGGCGCCCACCCTAAGGAGACACCAACCCCTTGGTTTTAGGAGCAACTACCCCAAGGAAGCACCAACTACCTAATTTGAGCACCTACCCAAATATCTAACGACATCCACCAAGCAAATTTACAATGCATGTTTTTACAGTTTGTTCTACTGAACACAGTTTAATGTTACAACTCAATTTGCAACAGCTCAAACCTCTATTGTTGCCTCAGTAACGTACTTCTCTGCTCTACACCTCTCTGTTATGCTCAGCACCTTCCCTTAACTATTTGTACATTCTTTGTCCGCCACAAAGTACCATACATACACTCTGCAATTCTCTCCTTTCTCTTTTAGTGCATTCTTTGTCTGCCTCAAAGGACTCAAAATACTTAATGTAACATGCACTCTTTTCTATGTACTCAACTACAACTTCCTTCACTCCCTTAGCCAAAATTTTGATTCTTAGTTTTGTATTTCTTTCAATGACTTGCAGCAATTGCCTCAAGATTTTCACATGGTTTAGATCTTCTGCTAGGGTTTACTCGGTGTCTTCTTCAAAAAGCTACCTCATTATCGATCTATACAAACTCATCATAATGTACAGGTTCAATGAATTTTTTAAGTATGGAATATAAAACCCTAAAAATTGATATGCATTAAATGCATTCCCCTGATCATCTGATTTGATTCTAATTTTGATCATTGTCATAGTCTATGTTGTCGTTCTACAAATAAAACCTTAAATTATATTGATGGATTTGGCGTGAATTTGGAACAATTAGAGATTCTTTCTGATGTCACCATCACAAATGAAGAGCCAGCTTGTTCCTGTTGGCAGTTGTTGAAGTCTTCAGTTGCAAACATGAGGTTATTAGATATATGCATTTTTTAGCCATGATTCATGATTCTCATTCATCCGCGGCTTTAAAATACGATGCACCGATTAAATTCTTTTCAATCTATCACCATCTCTCCATCGTCGCCTTTTCTTGAGACCGAGTCCACAAGCCACATCGCCGCCAAGCCCACAATCGTGAGGAAAAGACTACAAACCCCACTATATCTCGAAATGCGTGAGGCTTTCGCCTGTATGTCCTCATCTCCAGCAATTCACAATGTGATGTAGATTATCTTTATCGATCATCGTTTACTACATATCGTCTTCTATTATCATCCATGACTGCTTTTGGTCTACCTTGCACATGTCACTTGCACAAAGCTACCTCTGGTTGGTGAAATGAGACCCACCACTATGGGATGGCGGGGAGGTCATCGATCTTACAAGCTTGATCACAACCGTTGATCAAGTTATGAGCAAATACTTGCGCACAGCTTAGGAAATAGTAAAGCCATTGAATATTTGTGAGGCCGATAATTACTAGGAAGAGGGTCCAGTTGCGCAGATGACTCCAATGGCTTAAGTTATAACTTAAGCAACTTGCAATATCCTATACACAGTCAACATCAAAATATAAGCCCAATTCATCACCATGATTGCAAAACCTAGGGTTTATTTTCCAAACCCTAATTTTGTTCGAGAGAAAACATAAAATGATTATGAGCTCAACCTTTATCATTTGGATCTGCAAATTTCACCTTTGAAAATCTCTCGAGAAACCCACATCAAATATGCATCTTGTTTTATCTTTTGATGTCTGGAAGCAACTTCTGTAGTGTCATGACAACTTTCCAACATTTGCAAAACCTACTCATCTTTCCATAATATTTCTCCCAATCTTCTAGAATTTGATCCTCTGATCTTCAAGACATCATGCCAACAATCTTCTTTATAGGATATCACCCAGATGTCCCATTTTGATATCAATGACAACAATATGCCAACAACTATATTATGAAACCAATACCCCTTCTCTTGAAGTTTTCCAAATGGAATTAGATAATAATTCACAAGATGAATTAAATCTTGTCATTGAACCTGAACTTGAAAAGTTTGTCAACATTTGGAATGTTGATGGAGCTAATGTTTATTAGGAAAATCATGATTTGAATGTTACCAAAACATTATTGATGATTTTTTTTTTTGCAAAACACTGGAACACATACTGATATGAATAAATTGCAAAGCTTAAGTGAAGGTGAATATCAATATCAACTCAAATGAAAGAAATGCCTTTGTATGAATGGTTTTTGTTTAGTACACTTGAGTAGTGTTTATCATATATGGGATAGACTTCAAATGATAACTCAGTGAGTATATCCCAATCTTCTATTTTTTGGCAATTGCACAGATGTGCCATCATTAGTCTCCAATTTTGATTTTTTGGTTTCCAAATGAGTTTTAACATCAAAAAAAAATTAAACAACTTGCTAGATGGCCCTAATTACAAAGGAGCTCCTAAAATTTGATGTGTTTAGATTTCGATGATGTAACAGGGATCAAATTCAATTAACAACCCCCTCTGTAAGTTCTTATGGCCATCTAACATCGTTTGTCTTCAATGTCAACTCTATCTTTTGCTTATAAAGCTTTTAAATTGTCAATTTCGCAACATTTTGTGATTTCAAAAAAATCAAAAGTAAAGTAAAATAATGGTTTTAAAGTATTAAAAATACTCCCCAAAGTCCAATCTCATAAATTGGCATTCTAAGTGAAAAAATTTTAAAGTTTTTTTTAATTTATTTAAAAATTCAAATGTATGGTGTTAAAGGCCCCATTGCATGAGAGCGACTTGGAGAGGATCCTCTTCATTCAAATTTGTCTTCCAAGATTTTTCTAGTGTTGTATTCTTATTAGCCCACATCAGCCTTGTTTGGTAGTGAAAGGAGGTTTTTTTAAATTCTTTTGTTTCACATGCATTTTGCAAGTCATAAAGTATGTTGCTTATCCCATTGCATAAGCATAAATTTTGGACTTCCTCTCTCCCTTGAAGTTGCAATAAGTTAAACTGTTGTGATGGATTTCCTATTGGCTAGTGATTCCATGTTGGACAAAATGGAGTGGGCACCTAGAACATATCTTTTTTATCACTTGTTGCAATTTTTTTAAACTTGTTTTGTTTTCCTTCCCATCATGCCATTGCAAGTTGGAGGGAACTAACCAGGTCAAATTTTTGATAGGCATAAAGTTGGAAATGGCTTTCTTATTGGATGATGTTGCTAACTAGACATGAGGTGAAAAACATGTTTCATTCTTCAAGTGCAAGCTATCCTCACTTTACTTGGAAGATTTTTAATAGTTTAAAACATATTTGTGTTGTTTCTACCTTTGAAAATACCTAGTGAACAACAAAAATTGGGGCACTGCCCCAAACCCCATTCCATGTCGTCAAAGTAGAAATAATACGCTACCTTCAATCGAATTGTTTATTCATTATTTATTATATTTAGTTTATTACTTTCAAAATGTGTTATCTTTTATTAATTCAATTTCTAGCTTTGATCAAAGTGTTAATGATGTTCCATTCCATGTATGTGATGGTGTTTTGGCTTTACCTATGTCACTCAGTATCCTTGATCCTTCTCATGAATTTTTTCTTGTTTTAGAGGATGTTTTGTTGCAAGAAGATGAAATCATTGATACTTTTCTTAATGTCACTCTTCCTTCTCTCTATTCCAATGCACTTTCTTCTAGAGATGATGCATTAGCAAATGATGAATATCCTCTCACATCGGATCCTCCAAGGATAGATGTTGATCATATTTCTTCAAATAATTCCTCCATTAGTCATGATGCATCCATAAATGTCATCATAATCTTTGTCGCTCCTCAAAAGCTTGAGAGAATGGTCATTTATGTGGCTCTGCCCAGTCCTTCTTTGAAAAGGATTCATTCTATTTGTAGTGTTCCATTTAACAATGATTCTTCGTATCTTTATACAAAGTTTATGCAGTTTGAATCTTATTCTTATAATATAGTAGCTCACACTTATAATACTAGAAAGTAAATTGAATGTTGATCAACCTACTTCTTTACCACCTTCTCAACCAAGCCTTCCTCAAGCACCTAGACCTACAGCTAAGCAATTGAGTGAGTATGATCTTGTTGAGAAACTTCTTGTTACTCCTACCAAGATCTCACTATGGGATTTGCTTCAAACTGCATTGATTTACCAAGGTATACTTCAAGAAGCCTTGCAAAAGATTCTCTTGCCTTCTTCCACTAGGCTAATGAATGCTAATGCATTGATAGATCATATTCATTTGGATTCAACAAATATTACATTCTATCCATAGGAACTCCCACCCCCGGAAGTGTAGAAGGAATAAAATCCTTTAATGATAATAATTAACATTAACAATATTAGCATTAGACATACTCTCGTTGACACCAATTCAACGCTCAACGTATGTAGCATTGATATGTTTGCTAAAATTAAAATTGATTCAGCTTCTCTTGTTGCTACATCTTTGTATATTTGTGGGTTCAATGATGTTGGTTGGTAATCCTTAGGCACAATAATCTTTTCTTTGAGGTCGGAACCCATTTTTGTACCCACCCTTATATATGTTATATTAGGAAAATTACAATATAATCTTCTTTTGGGTAGATTGTGGATTCACGCTATGGGTACAATCTTGTCTACCTTATATAGATCCATAAAATTCATTCATAATAATCAAGTAGTCACAATCAAGGTTGGCCCTGATGTCGTACACTTATGTGAGATGGCAGTAGTTGGCCAAGATTTGGTTGCACCTACTCTTAAAAATCTTGCCCCTTCAATATCTTCCAATGCGTTGATGCCTACTCCAACAGTACTTGTTACAAAGGATACTCTTGAGACAAATGTCATTGAAGAAGATCCTCTTGAAGCAAGAAATCCTGAGTCTACTCCTAGTTCTTGTCAAGAAAATGCATGTCTTGGTGATGATTCTGGTTCCTTAGACTTTACAACATCATTCATTGGGGAATATAATGTCGACCCAATCCTCTTAGACATCTAGATAATATCATTCACACCTACTATCGAAGATGATTATTCTTTTGTATCACAAGACAATATGAATGACAATAGTAATGTCCTTAATGTTGCTCCTTCTCCTTCCGAGGAGTTGCAATCACTTTATGGCTTTGGATTTAATATTCTTTCTAAGCATGGGTACAAAGGAAATGGTCTTGTGCACATGAAACAAGGAGTTAAGGTCCCTTTGGAGTCAACACCTTGCTCTTTTGCAAGGGGTTTAGGTTACAAGCCTTCTCATTTGTCTCCATCCCCTCCATCGCTTGTTGTTTTCATGTCTTCTTGTGAGCAATAAAACTTTTCTTCACAAGAGAAAGGGTTGCTTCCTTCTCCTCATTCTTTATCTGAGTATATTTTTCTAAGGCTTCTCAAAGCCCACCTAATTACTCTTCCTCCTACACATAAGAAGTTTCATAAACATGATAAATCAAAACATTCTTTCTATGCATACCATTGAGTGCTTGCCCATTCCACTAGTGAATGTAAGGCCTTGAAGGATACAATACAACAACTTCTTGATTCGGGTGTCATTACTCTTCCATATGTTGATGCACCTATCTTTTATTTGCATGGCAAGTGATATTGAGGTTTACCTCTGTCCTCTCCATTCTAACCATCTTCTCATGATGTTTTTACAACTCCCTTCTATTGTGTTGCTACCCACTATCTGACACTCATAGCTTTTCCTACTCATTGTCATTCATGGTAGTACACTATTGTGTGCCACCATACTTTCTTTGTGGTAGCAACACTAGTATCTTGCATGCTTATCCTCCCCTATATGTTGGGGGTAGCGATAACTTGTTTTGGAGGTGTGTATCCTTGAGGACCCCCTCTCTTCTTTCTTCTCGTTTTCTTCTCCTTAGAATGACATGTGCTCTTTTTATTTTCCTTAGAATGACGTGCTCCTTTGTGTAGCACACATCATTCTAAGGGTGGCAATCATATCCGCTTATACTAAATTTTAAAAAAACATTAAAATAAATGTCTTGATGTCTGATGTCTCATCATCTAGCTTGGGGGCAACCTGACTAGACCTGTCTTTTTTTTTTACTGTCCTGCAACGGAGTTTGCAGTAGCCATAGGCTTATGTGCTTGTCATATTGTCCCTAGCTTGCTAGCCATACTTATCAACATCGCCTTTATGTGCTTGTCGTATGGTCCCTAACTTGCTAGCCATACTTATTACTGCTATCTTTATGCTCTTGCCATATGGTCTTTAGCTTGCTAGCCATACTTATCAACGCCATATTTATCTGCTTATCATATGGTCTCTAGCCTTGCTAGCCATACTTACTAGCAATGTCTTTTTATCTAATCAGATTATGTCATGACATATCTGAATTTTACTATATATTTCACTTTTTCACCCAATGTGTTTGTTTGTAGCAAACATGCTCGTGGTGAATTCACAATCAGCTCTACGAGACAATAGACCTATATTCGCTTCGTGTCCGAGCTCAGCTTCACAATTGTATATACCGGATTGAAGACCCGTGTCCTCTTCAATATACAAGATTGAAGACCTATGTCCTCTTCATCTTGAGTATATGCTCTTCAACTTCTTTCTCTCTTTTTCTCTTTGACAATGGTTGTTTTCCTATATTTTAGATGCATTCTTCTCTTGAAGCAGTCAATCCTTTCTTCTATGTTTTAGCGGTTTGGGATTGTGCATACGATGTCGCTTTAAATGGTATGCTTTTAACTCCAGTATTTGGTTTGTTTAGCATAATGCCTTTGTATATTATTTATCCATGTTTTTCATTTCTAAATAACCATGTTCTAACCATGATTTGTTTGGCTTTTTGTGTTCCTGTTTGTTGAGCGTGCATCTTTTTGTCCAATGTGATGTTTGTTTTGCGGTCTTGACGATTAGTAGCTGCTTAGTTCAAAAAGGAGTTATATGGCTGCCAGGTATGCTTTTGGCTTATTTGCTTATGTTTAGTAGATTTTACTTTTGGTGCGTATTCAATGTAAATTCATATGGCAGCTAAAATGGGGACAAAATGTGGTGTCATAAAATTGCACCCTTACGTTTCGCACTTTGGTGGAGTCCGCTTTGGTATACTTCAGCGACGCTGGTGGCGAGGCTCATTTTAGCCCGCCGCCGATCTTCGGGGTCGCAGACCCGCGTGACGGCTGTATGTCATTTTTTCGTCAAACCTTATTAACTTTCCCCTTGTTCCCCGTCTGTTGAGCGCGGTGCGTAGACACTAGAGATGCCACGAGGAAGCGTCCCTATGTCTTAATAATATCGCTATAGTCATCACGACGGCTTCAGCATTCAAGCGGTTTGTTTTGGTGAATTATGTTGGCCAGCATACCTTTGCCGGAACGGCTGAGGCGCCTTAACAGCTGGGGAACGCTGCACCACTCCTATTCTCTTTTTAAAATCTCTCTTTCATTCTATTGCTCTCTTGGTTTTTTCTCTCTTGCTCTTTTGTCTGCACAGCTCTCAATAGTTTGCTACATCAATCTCAAGTTCTTACAACACTCTTTGCAACTCTCTTGGCTCTCATAGCTATCTGTTTATTTCTCTCTATCTTGGGCTTCCTCAAGCCTTGCAAATGATATCTATCTCTTGTCTTATGTCTTTGAGCATCTTGGGATTTATCAAATCCCTTGTCTATACATTTTATCTTCTTGTCTATTTATGTTTCTATTTATCTGTCTTTTTGGTTGTTTGTGGAGGTGGTAACACTGAAATGGGGGTTTGACTGAGGCAAGCCCTTAAACAGCCCCAACATTTTCCCTCAATCTTATGTGTGCAAGTATTGAAGATATTTCTTTGTTAGAGGCTTCATTCCTTGGGTTGTTGTAAGCACTTTCTTCTCTTCCTTAGTTTTATCATTTACATCTAATTTAATCTATATTTTACTTAGTTTACTTTATTTTTGTAATATTATACCTTGTTATTCCTATGCATTCTTAAAAGTTTATAGCAATCAAAATAGAAGTAGTCACTTCATTATTTTCTGCAGCATTCTCTATTTTTGGCCTATACAAGATGCCAACGCACCATTGAGATGTCAACATGCCATTGATATGCCAACATGTCGCATTTTCGTCCTTGGCCAAGAGCTTGTCACTCTGTCCAAAAGACCTTTGAGATTTACTCTTTCTAATTGTGAAACTCTCACCTTTTTATCCCGCCATTTGAGCTTTGTTCCTTAAGGTAATTGAAGACCATTTGCTCCTTCTAGACTCTACTTGTCATAAGACTTGAGGGTAGCAAATTTCCTCTACAATAATTGCATTCAAAATTCATATTATTTTTATGGTGGCCCTTTTGTATTTACATATTTATGTATATTTGAATTATGCTTGTTTCATGGCATTGCAAGTTACCTATTTTGTTCTTTTGACATGTTTCTCATTTACACCCTTTTCCTTGGACTTTCTTTATTCCTTGTTCTCAATTTGTTTGTGGGATTGTTTATGGCGCACCCATCTATAATCAATCACGCATCTAACAATGGCCCATAAAGGTGAAAACCAATAAGAAAATTGTGATTTACTCGCTACATTGGACAAGAAGAAATCAACACCAATACTTTCATATAAAATTATGAATGTCAGTTCTTGAATAACAAAAATAATAGAAATCAAATGTCATTTCCATTGTCAAGCACAAAGAGATGAAATCAATCAAGCTAGGCAAGAGAAGAGGTATGCATTGCTTGCAAATCAAATGCATGTTAGCCTTTTGAGGCTATATGTGCCTTCCTTTATCCATGCAAAACCCTAAGGCCTTTCCACACAACTGAATAGTGTTTAATGTATTCCAACAACCTTGCAATCACCACTAATTGATCTTGCAATTGTAGCACAACAGTTTCATGCAAAGAGTTATTGATTATCGTTTATGCCCTCATATTTGGTATGCATGAAATGCTATCCAAGAATCCAAATCAAGCAGCGACTTAGTGCCAATGTCTGTTGCTAGTGTCTTGATGAGAAAAAAGGTAACTATTTCTCCAAGTGGAATAATATGGATCCTCAAAGCCAACCTTTATGTTTGCAAGAACTCATGCAAGTGGAGGTGATGTGTGATGGGATAGACACCATGGTTGGCATAACGACTAATGTTGTTTGAGGGGCTACTCAAGTATTTAGGGAATTGGACTTTGGAATCAAGAAAGGTGTCATGAAATTATTCCTCTCACTTATTAACTAGAGCAAAATTCAAGAATGTTCCTTACTGACTAGAGCAACAAAACATATTTTACCAAACAAAGGAATTTGATGAATACAATAACCATGTAATTAGAAGGTCTTGGATTCTATTCAATGGTGGACTATACATGGAGAAAAATTCAAGGAAATAAAAACATATGGCACTCAATTATTTCACATGAGCTCTTAAAAGCAAAGAGGAGTGAAACAATTTATTCAATCATGTTGCAAAGCATTTCACTAATGAATGCAAATATTCATGCACTTTCAAAGCCTTGGAATGTTTTGTATATAACACAAGGATGCTCACTCCTGTCATGCCCATTACCAAAATCATTGAAAAGGCTAAAAGATTAGGAAAAATTGGGCTTTCTATCTTTGCATGTGTCCTTTGCTATCTACAATGTCTATGCCACCATGCTTATTTTAGAATTTCAAGATTACAAATTGAAATGAATGTTTTCTTCACTTGTTGTCCCACCCCACTTTGCCTCTTACCTTTTGTACACATTCAACATCCCTTTTTTGTCTAAGTTTCTACATGCACATAGTAACTATTGAGCAACTCAATTGCAATCTAGAAGTGGTGTGGTGTTCTAGTGTTGTGATCATTGGATAGAGAAGTTTTTTTTGTGGTCTTATGTAGTACGTGATTGGCATAACTCTTGTCCAAATATGATGTTATTAAGTAAGATTTGTTTAATGGTCGTCCAATACTTGTAGCACATTCTATGTTGTTGATTCTCAATTGGTG
>VDFB02212133.1:0-19090 GCA_007258455.2 Sequoia sempervirens
TAATCTTCTTCGCTTGCTTCTATTGCCTCGTAATCTCATATTTATACCTTTCTTCAGGTCCCCAAATAATCTGCATTGTCCTCAAGCTGATGCAAAGCCCGAAACCACATGAAATGTATCACTGACCTACAATAACAAACTTATGAATTCTAATAGTCCAACAGTGGGTAATCTCCACGCAAATCATCACACATCTTCCCAATGGTTCACATAACCTTCCAAAATATCTATCCTTTGGCACAAACCCAAAATAAACTTTCGCAAATCACAATAGCTCCAATTGAACATCCCTGTTAACTCATAGGCACTATTCGCTAAATCATGGAATTGGACACTTCCAAATCACTTCACACTTTACCAGAAGACCAATCAATTACACATGAAACTACCACTAAAACCACAATACTTAATCTCGTAATGTAGTGAAACACATCCACTTTTCCTCATCACAAACTGTCAACTATATGTCAAATGCATGGTTTACCTCAAATTCTTATCTTGCCAAACACTATGCAGATTCTCTACGATGCCCTCAAAATGCCCCTGCATCATTGTGGAAACCCTCAATTGGCAAAGTTAAATCAATGACTGTTGTTATAAGGTTAATCCATACTCTAGATTAGACCAAGTATGTGATGAAAGGGTAGCTAACTGGTAGAGCACCCAAAGGCACACCTTGGAGGTCCTAGAATTGGGTCCTAGCTGCAACATGATTTCGTATGCCCATGACATCAATAATAAATGAATGTGGAGTATTAAGTGACTTTCATAGGTGTTAAGCAAATCTACAATGGAGCATCCTATATGTTAGAGACAAAACACATTGTACAATTGAGTAGGGTGATCTTGGGTGTGAACTTTACTTTGAATAATAGTTGAAAATAGAGATTGGTTGGCAGGCACCAATTGGAAGAAATATAAAGGCCAAGATAAGGAACCTAAGAATATCGAATCAAAACATCCTAAGGCTAGTAAGCAATAACCAAATAACACAGAAGCACCATTAGATTACATTCAAACATTGTTTTCAAAAAGGCCAAATTTTAGGATGTGATCATCAAGTTTATACATATAAAAGCATAAGCTAGGGCCCAACAATCCAATTATATACAAGCAATGCAAAGGATAGCATTGATACCAACTAATGTAAGATTTTGTATAGTCCAATACGCCATGGTCTAGTACAACAAAAGCAATTTCTATGACAATGACCAAGGTTTGAACATCACTAGACTTTCTTTTCTACTGATTATGCAAAAGGATGGTTAATAGAATCCCACTAGAACAAAGCTACATCCAAATGATTAAGTGAATCTCACCATGACAAGTGGTTAATTTTGAGATAATATGAGAATGGCATTAAAGTGGAACAATGGGATAAGCTACTATAGTAAATAGCTTGTGAACTAGGTACATCACAGAAATAACTATAACAAGCAACTAGATAGAGGGCCCACAAAGAATGGGACAGAAGCTTCCTATGACTTTAGTACCAAATAGAAAGAGAATGCTAACACATAATGCTGGGGGGAATTGAACCCAAAGCCTTTTCTGAATTGAGCAAGGTTTTTGGTATGGGCAATGCCTTGTAACCCACCAAAAAATTTTGGTTCTCTAAAATTTTGGCCAATTGGCTATTTTTCTCAAATTTTCCAAAAAAACATATTCACCAATCAGCCAAAAGAAAAGAAAATAAAAATATTTGTTAAATTTTACAAAGATTTTATATTCAGCAAAACACACATGCGTTAATGATAAATCATGTATTTTTGCTTAAATTTGACTACATTTTCTTAACCTTTAGGCTAAGAAAATTTGTCTTGCATTCTTTAAAAAGTAGTGTAGCATTAAAAATATGTAAACCACATCTTTCTTATGATTGTTATTCATGTGGGATTATTCACAATATGCCTACAACAAAGACTATTTAAACCAAAGGATTGCAAATTTGACAATCAGCTAAATAATCCTCTTGTACCTAGCTTTTCCTTTCTTACTACAATGTTATCTAAGTGGAATTATTTACAAAACACATAATGCAAAATTGAGGCTCATTATACTAAAGCTTTTTCCACTACAATTATTATCAATGTGCAATTATTCGTAAAGCGCAACTCAGAATTGTTTAAAGGAAATGGTACTTCTAAATAGCTTTCACCACTCCAACGAAACCCTTGTTGCTCCCAATGTGAATCCAAAGCTTGTGGCAAGCTTCAAGCAAATTTTTAAAAATTCTATTCTCCCTTGTTGCCACAACCTCTTCTAGGGCTTCATTTTCACCCAAACTGCTCACTGCAACTTGTCTAGGCAAGGCATTTACGCCCAAACCACATGATGCACTTGTCTACATAAGTCATTCCCTAGTGACTCCAAATTGGATCTTGCCTTCAAGGGTTCTGGGTTCAAACAAAGAAAAATTTCAGAATTGGAATTTGGTACAAAAGTGTTAGAAGGTGAACACTTCTTTGCTGCTCATGGTTTGATTAGCCACTTTAACCGTCTGTGACCAAGTCTTCTAGATCTCAACAATTGGATCTCTGACAACTGGCACCCTCTCATGACCACTAGCCTGGAAATTTACCCTTACACTCATGGGTTTTTCATTGTAGCTTTCAACTCCATCAAGGACCGAGACTATTCTTTGTGACCATTTCTGGATCCAGGGCTAGCACACCCTTATGTTGAAGTCATGGCATCTTAACTTCAATCCCTCTACAAAATCCTTCAATGTCATTCCAACCTCGGTTCGCCTTCCAAATCTACCACTTTATTTCTAGATTGAATCATACTTTGAAGCAATCGATAATTCGTTAGGTAATTTTCTAGCAACTAATAAGGTCACAACAGCATTCACCCATATAACTTTCGCTTGAATTCTGGTTAGTTTAGATATTTCAAAGGATCTTCCTGCAAACATAACTCTAAAAGTTGCAAATCATTCTTGGATTCAAATCTCAGACTATGAAGGGCTGCCTGTTTGCCGTGGCAATTGTTATGACACGGGTCATGTTGCTGCTGATTGCTCTTGCAGCAAACACAAATCAACCTTTCAAGCCTTATTGTGGAAGGACGTTCTCCCCTGCCACTTCTCTATTACAGTCACAAAAGCTGACCCCAGCACACCGTCAAACACACCATAGGCACCGATAGCTGAAACATCTAGATCAAATCCTTGTTATGCCGATTCCTCCCTCGTCAATTCGCCCAAGCAGAATGTGGATCAAGAAAAAAGGTCACATCAGGCCACTATGACTTCTCAGCCTGTCATCAACAATGCTGAGATTGATGACAGTACTTGGACTCCTATGAAGAGGTGAAAGAGAGTTTCAAATAAAAATGATTCAGGTCCACGCCAAATGCTCCTCTGCTCCCACGTCAAATTGGGGAAGGTCGATTCAGGGACAATGAAGTTTCTTTTGGCACCCCTTGCCAACTTGTCGTCAATCTCCATTTTTCGAGTTTTCGGACTGTGTCGTGTGTATCTTGTGAAGTCTTTTCCTCAGCCTATCTTCACGGCTTGAATCTTTCTTCATTTAATAAAAAGAAAGAGGGCCCTTGACCCTCACTTGACTGATCAAGAAAAGAAAAGAAAAAAAAGCACAATTCAGGATTCCTAAATGAAACGTTTTCAAGTTTGCAGAAGGCTAAATGGGCTGGTCTGCGCCTAGTATTTTTTTTTCAATCATTTGACATGCACTCTTCTCTTTTTAATTTAAATTCCAAGTCCGCGACCCAGCTTTTCCTTTCCCAGAAGGAATTTCCAGGTCAAACTCCTGAATTCAACAATATGGTTCTACAACTGGTGCGGTTCTACTGAGTCTTACATATGACAATGCCCCATCTTAACCACTAGCCCAAAACCGCATGAAAGACATCTAGTCTTTTTCATTTAGCTAGAGATAAAATGAAAAAAGAACATTCTGTTGGGTATGGGTTTTCCTGCAACAAGACACGGGTTCAAATTCAGCAGACCTGTGCGTATGTCTATGTTGAACCAGCCAGCTATGCCCTGCGGGGGCATTGTTTCCTGACTTTCGAGTTTCAATGTGTATGAATGAATGATGGCTTAAGAAGGTTACTATAGATCTCAACTCAATACTTAGAAAGCAATTCCAACAAAATTAAGAAGAAAGAAAGCACAGATGAGTTTGCATTTGCTAAAGAGTACTGACCATATGACGTTTGTGGGCAAGCTCCTCCTTTGCATTGAGAACATAAGAATTGTTTCTCTTTCGTTTTCTTTTCTTATTCTTCTGCTCTGTTGGTTCTGTTGCTTCTTCTTTCTTCTCTTCTCCATTGCAGGGATTAGGAAGACAGCGGGCATAGTAGAGGTGAGGTGAAATACTGAAGTTAATGTAGGAAATGTTGAGGATGCGAACCGGGTCTAGGAATACAGCATTCAAGTTGGGGAGTCGATATATGCCCGTTAATAAGAAATCTCGAAACAAAGATTTGTTGCTTGCGTTGCCCTCCATTGTTGAGATTTTTGAATGATGAAGAAAACTTGCTTTAATAGGAGTAGTTTTTATTTAACTCCTGAACAATTATTACTGCCTGGCAACGGCAGGATTACTTTGCATCCATCGGAACCAATTTCTTTTTATTGGTCTTTCAGTAATTGTATACAATTAAAAAAATTACCAATAATTCTACAGTATATAAATTAATTTTTATTTAAATAATTTAAAAAAAAAATAATCTATTCTTTTATTTGTATATAGATGATGCAAAAATTAAATTATTATTTATTTATTTAGTAATTTATATGTTTAATATATTTAATTTTTAACAACAAATTTCAATTATATTAATAATTTGAGTAGTATAAGTAGTATCACTAATAAAATTACATTGTGGACTTTGAAATTATTTTTGGCATTGCTGAAATCTATACATTTAGATATAAACAAATAAAACAAGAGCTGCAGGGCAGCGAAGTTCCTGTCAAATAGTAATAGAATTGTTATGTTTTAATTAGTTGTGTTTGATAAATTTTAGCAATGTCAAAAATGATAAGTCCCTGCTTGGTGGAAGACACATCTAATTGGTGACAAAGCCTGTGATAGATTTAGACCTAACGGCAGGGCACAAAGCACTTTACAATCTTGATTTTAGGATTCAAATAACTAATGGACATAGAACATAAGTACAAACCAAGCAACAATATAGCCCCATTCTTGGCACAAAAACACAAACAGGAATAGCTCATATATTCAACAAATAAATTTCAATGGAGGAGGGGAATAAGAGTAGAGAGAGCTAGAGTTCCAAACAAAGACCCTCAACTCTAGTTCCAACTTAACACATTAGCCAATTGGAAAACAATTTTGAGTTGTGTCTAGTCAAAGCTCACCAAGATCCACAATGTTGCTACTGTACCATTGTATGCTAAATTATATCATGATCTAATTTATGGACTAAAAAATCAAATAATCAAAGCCCACTAGGGTAAAGTAGTTGCGAATATTTTATCACATCGCATTAAATACATGTCCCCTAAAAAACACTAAAGATATAAAAGTTACTAAGTACAACATCTATAAGTTCTTAGGCCAATTACCCTAAGTTAGAGTTGTAAGGCTTATCATGTCCATTAGATCTCAGTATTTTTATTATTTAATTTGTACCAGGCATTTTTTAGGGTTGAGGCATTGAGGCATTCCATTCTTAGTAATATTAGGACTAAGTGTGTTGTACATCTTGCAAGTCTTAGTTATAATGTTGGAATATTATTGTAATGTTGGCACACTAGTTAAACATGGTAACATTCTAATGTTGTTTGCAAGAGCAATGAACATGTGTCAATTGGACCCATCAATGGTTTTGAATACCACTTGGTAGTTTTCCTAGAGCCAAAATTCTATGAATAAAACACTAAGGTGAATAATCTTATATATAAAGGCTTGGAGAGTGTTTAGGTGCTAATTACTTTCTCCAAGGGTAAAGAGTTTGCTGCAACATCAAATTGTTGAGTCTTTTCCTTGCATTTGATATCTATTTTGTACAACATATGGATATGTATGGAATGTTTGCTATTTTTTTTTCTTACAATACATTTTGGGATAGTGGGTGTAAATGTTTTGAATAGTTTTAAAATTGTTACAATATTCAACATGGTAAAGAATATTCTATTACTTCTAAAGTAAATTAAATATTTATCTTTTGCAATGTTAAAGTACATTTTTTCTAAAGAAAAGTATTTAGTAATATATAGATATCTTAATTTTTTTGGCGCTCTACAATGAAATGCCTTCCTCTGCTTTGTTTCCATCCGCCCTCCTCCACAATACCGACGATGGTGTCTCTATCTTTGGCTCGTCCTTAGCGCAAAAGGGATTGGTGCATTTTGGGGGTTCTCATTCTTGTAAGACAGGGGCTTGTGATTTCTCCCCTGCTTCAGATGATGCCAGGGTTTCTCAATGCCCTAACATGCCCATCTCTGTGGACCAATCCTCACATCAAATGGATGTTCATCCGCTAAATTTTATGGAGGCTGTAAGGAATGGTGATCATATCAATAAGGGGCACAAGTCTTCATCTAATACTCCTGCAAACGACTCTCCTTTAGCCCCCTCTCCAACTTGTACTTCCATCAACATTTCACCTCCTTTCTCTGTACGACATTCGGCCTTGGTTCCAGAAATTAGTTTGGGCATTTTCGCTGGTGTAAGAGAGGAATATCTTCAGAATCATGCACTCATTTGTAGATTTATGAAGACTTGTCCAAATTTGCCCAACCTTCACTCTTGGATTAGCAAAAACTGGAAAGAGTTCATGGAAGAGGAAATCAGCATCTACCCCTGTGCTAGGGGTTTTTTTATTCTTGAATTTGAGTCTGAGGGAGACAAAGAGTTGGTCCTCAATGTTGGTCCTTGGTTCTTTCATGGAGACTTCTTATGCATTAAGCCTTGGTTCCCTACCTTCGATCCACGGACAGAGACCTTCTCTTCTGCATTTTTTTTGGTACGTCTTCCTTATCTCCCCTTGCAATTTTGGGAAATTGAATGCTTGAAAGCCATTGGAAATGGTCTGGGTAATTATCACAGCATATCAAAGGAAACGATCAATTATGAATTTTCCACTTGTGCTCGTATTTGCGTCGAAATGGATTTATCCAAAGGTCTCCCCAAAGAGATTTCCCTAAAGGTGGGCAATAGATGTTGGAGACAACTTGTGGATTATGAGAAAATCGTGTTTAGGTGTAGGAAATGCTTTTCAGCAGAGCATCTTACCTCCCAATGTAGAAAGAAGCAGTTTCATGAGCAAGTCAAAACTTCAAACAATCAACCCACATGGTGGAGTGGGGTTGAATCGCACCACTATGTTATTGCACCTAGTGTGAAATCAGATTCGTCTTCCTCTCAAGCACTTCATGATGTTAATTCAGTGGCTAGCACAACCCCTTCTCCTGCTCCACAAAATCCACAATCCAAGACAAAGCAAGAAAATGCTCCAGTTACAAGTACTACAAAGGCCTCTATGCTTTCATTGGAGAGTCCAACCTTGCAATCGATCAAACATGAGAACTCTATTGTTTTCTCTATATCTCAAGGCAGTGAAGGAGATATAAAATTGAAGGGAAGTATTGCCTCTGAGACAGAGCAGGAATGGACAGAAGTGAAGCGGAAGAAATCTCCTCCTTCTGGACCAAAGTTACGTATGACATTAAGATCTTCAAAGAAAAAGATGTAATGAAATTTTAAACTCACTTTGATAAGGCTTGTCGAGTAGATATGTAAAGTTGGCTTTTCAATGAATACAAGAGTGCTACCCTCTCTAGTAGCAATTTGCCAAAATATATATATATATATATATAGATATCTTAGATAAATCTATGTTAAAGTATGGAAGCAATAAATATAGTAAAAAAATAGATTATACATTTTATTTGTATTTTATTATTTTAAATTTTAAAAACAAATTATTTATTTACTTTAAATTTTATATAGATATCTTACATATATTAAATATCTATCTAAAAAGACATAAATAGATTATACTATTTATTTATTTTTAAATGAAGATAAATTGTTTATTTATTTTATATTTAGTATATATCTATCTAAAATACATCAATATATCAATTTGGAGGTGCTTGTATTAATTAGGTCATTATTTCTACTTTTATAAACTAGCATATCTATCCTATTACATAGTCTATATAGTAAACATCGAGACATATCATCATTCACTATACTATTTGAAAAGGTTTACATAAATTGAGTTTTTAAACTTTCCAAATCACAAATCAACAAACACAACACCAATGCCAAACCCAACCTAACTTTCCTAAAAGATGAACAAAAATATTATGTCAAACCATAAGCAAATAAAAAGATAGCCTAGAAACTACACAACATTCCAAACCAGCCTCCTACATAACAATAAAATAAATATCATATACAAACTTTGGAGAACATAACAACATGACAATAATCTTATAATAGAACATTAAGAAATATTATTAAAATAAATAAATAAATAAACAATAGTAGACCTTAATAAAATGGCCTACAATCTCATAGAGAGCAACATAAAAATTTATCAAAAATTAATACAAAATCCTCATTAAATCAGTCAAAAACCTAAGTTTCATTTATTGTGATAAATATTATGAATGATTTAAAAAATAAATAAATAAAACCACAAAACAATAAAAAAATTTACTTGGAATGATAAGACATACTTTAAAAGGAAAACTATATAAAAAAATATTAACTACAGGTCTGCGTAAAGGAAATAACTCCAATGTTTTTAAAGGATCTCCCTATGAATTATTCTGGATATTAATACATACTATTAAAACATTTACCACAATTTTATTGATAAAACATATATGTTGCAGGAAGACAAAATATTTAATTTAATCATTAAAATGCAAAAAAAAATTATGCACTATCCTCTTAGAAGTAAACACTATTTTTTTTCCTTAGTCTGGCTATGGAGGAGATTCATGCACTTGCCACCAAAATGTCTGGCTGCAAATTCAGAAAACTCAAAGCTTTGTCTGTAAACACAATCTCAAAAATTCACTGCAATCAGTTAATCCAATAATGTGGTATACCATTAAATTTATGCAGATTACTATCTTGAGAATACAGTGAATCATAAATTTTTTGCCTCACTTAAAATATAAATGATTCCATTGAACTACAAGAATTTTAAACCGTTGATTTTCCAAATCTAATGAAATTCATGTTAGCATATTGCTTTTCACCTGATTTCATCCTTAAATGTATAAAATATTCTCAAATTTAATTAAGAAAATCTGCTAAGAGAAAGTTGAGTATGATTAGATCTTATCGATGGCACAACCCGTGGGAGATTTAATCTATCTAGCTGTAGGGTAATGATTTATTGATTTTTGAGAGATTTAAGGACAACTTTCATTTAGTGGATGTGTTAATGTGGAAAGGTTATTAAAAGATTTTAGTCTAAATACAAACAGTTATGTGTTTAGTGGATGTGTTAATATGGAGAGGTTATTAAGAGCTTTTAGTTTATTTATCATACAATAAATATTAAAAAATAAATTAGTTTTTCTTCAAATTTGAAGATTGACATTAAAAAAAAATAAAGGGTGATGATTTCAAGAACTCTCCTTGATTTAAGGTAGAGTTTTTTGAGCACACCCAAATGGCATTGTAAAGCATCTGAGTAATGAAATAAATATTAAATATCAATATCTATGTATAGATAAGTCAGAAAAATAACATATAATTATTTATTCACTTAATAGTAAACTATTTTTTTACTTTATAAAAATATGGATATAAATTTTGCTTTTAATAACTTAAGATAGGTAGATGTATTTAATTAAAATTAGTTATTAATATTTATAGAGTAGTATACCTATAAATTTTATTTCTACAACCATATTAGTTACCTACTTATAAATTTTATTTTTACTTTCATAAATGAAATAAATTGTGTATCAAATTTATATTTATTATAGATTTATTTAAATAGATAGATAGATGCATTTAAATATTAAATATAATATCTATGTATAGAAAAGTGAATAAATAGGAGAACAACATATAGTTAATTATTCACTTAAGAGTAAACTATTTTTTTACTATATAAAAACATGGACATAAATTTTGATTTTAATCATGTAAGATAGGTACATGCATTTAATAAAAAAATATTTTTTAATATTTATAGACTAATCTACCTATTATTAGAAAAATTAATGTAAAAGATGTCTAAGACACCAATTTTATTTAAAGAATAACTTTAATAAACAAGTAAATAATTTATTTTTATTATGGTCATTGCCGCAGAAAATTGTGAAATGGAAGTAATGGAAGTAATGGAAGTGCATTAATTGCTTATATTGGGTGAAATTTGTCTACCAATTAGATTGAAGAGAATTGAATTTTGAAATATGTTTTGTTATATAATTGGCATGTATATATTGATAATAGATAAAAAAAATCAAATAGAAAAAATGTTTGAGCTCTCATTGGTTAAAAAGAGAATTATTAATAACTAGTTTAGTTAAGTTTTGGCCATGCCCATAGTTCCCTCACAGGAACTAATAAAAAGCAACTTTCAAGCAATTGAAACATTCCTCAACTCACACCTAATAACAAATTTTAACTCCAACTAATATTTTCATTTAAAATGCTACAAAAATCTTGTCTCTGGTTCAATAATCTAGCAGCACTAAAACCTCAATATTTTTAGATCTACTTTTTGTTTACTATGAATAGATTGAAAAAGTAGTTGTACGAAGATTGGTTTTGGTTCATCTCATTTTTTAAAAATTCTAATTTAGCAAGGTTTTGTAATATTTTTCCTATAAACTCTGCTTATTTTTTTAATTGACATTATTGACAAAACAACACAATTTCAGCAAAATCTTGAGGCAAAGTCATTTGTCATGGTTTCAGTGAGTTTTTTTTAGGAATATATATAGCTAGATCATTTTTTATTATGTTTTATTTCATTTGAAAATAATTGTGTTGTTATATGTTAAATAAAGGTGTTTGATTTATGGTTTTATCTATGTTTGTTTTCATATAGTGTTAGATCCCTATTTGTTTCTTCACATGGATATATTTTGAACTGTGAAATGAATTTTATGTTTATTTGATGGTTTTAGAATAAGTTAGTAGTGAATGGACATGAGCTATTGTTGATGTCATAAATGTGATGGCTGCCAGTTATTTTTGCATGGAGTGAATAGTAGAGATTGAACCATCTTCATATGTTAAACTTATTACATTCTTCTTCACAAATATTACATATTGTCCAACATATTTCTTCACAATTTTGTGTCATTATGTTGGCTCTTATACTTTAAAGACCAACCATCACAAGATAAGAGATTGGATGATGCAAAATGACTAAAATTTTAAAAGATTATGTTGAATAAATGACAAACATCTCAATTTTTCATATAGGTGCATCCTCTATCATGGTTGGTTACTTGGTAGAGCTTTGGCAATAGAATTAGGTACCAATATGCTTTTGATATTATTGCATTCTTTTTTGAAATCACTTGTTTATGTTATTTCAACAAAAATAAGGATGCTACATTTGAGAGATCATCTTCCGACAATAAAATAGAGCTAGCATCTCTATATTTGCATCAATTTGCAATGACTCAACATCCTTTAAAACCAATTCTAGACATGATTATGTATGGCAATTTTATCCTTAAAGTATCTAGTTTCTATAACTACAAATAAGATTTATCCTTCTAGAAATTTGATTCAAGTCTTTTGCATGCAAAATAATTACACAATTTAGCATTTATCTCTTGTGGCCCCTAATCATCCAAATTTGATTCAAGTCTTTTGCATGCAAAATAATTACACAATTTGGCATTTATCTCTTGTGGCCCCCAATCATCCAAATTTGTTCTCCTAGTGTTGTTTTCCATTGCAACGCATGCAAATAATCTCTTATAATATGATTTTTATGTACCCCTAAGAGGTTTTATTTGCTTTTCATTATAGGGAGGCGCACAACACTGTTTCTTCTTAATATCATCTAATATAGGTAATGTATGTGAAATTTATCTCAATACTTTACATCATCTTCAAAATGTAACAAAAACAAAAGAGATAAAAAATAGAAGAATTTTTACATGGAGAGAAGAATGTAATGAGTTGATTCATTGCTTCACAGAGAGAATACATACAAAGAGGTAGTGAAGCAATAAATATGAACGTGAGAATACATGACTCAAGTGCTAGCTTGCTTTATTAATAGGGGTCATGCAAATCACACAATACATCCATGGATCAAAAGCATTATAAAATGGGTTGAAAGGTGACTATAGGAAGTGTAAAAAGCTAAGCCATATGAAGTGCATAAGATAACAAGGGTTATTTCTAGGTGACTCATATGCTACTAAAGTAGGCCATATGGAGTTCATGGCCTAGAAAATAGTGATGTTATGAGAATCATAATATATTGTTGTAGGATGTGTAAAGAGAACATGGGCTAGCAAGTTGTGTTATGTTAGGTGGCTCTCATGCTACCAAAAATTGTGATATGAAGCACATATGCTGGAAAATTCCATTTCTAGGTGGCTCATAAGTTGCCAACACCATAGGGGGCATAAATGGTAATGTGGGTGTGTATGTGTGGATGTAAATATGAGTAGAATGTATACCCCCTAAAAATATTTGCATGTATGGTATGTAATTTAAGGTAATGAAAAGGGGAAGAAAGAAGAGGGTGGATCCTTAGGAAGAATGCATGTTGGGCTAGGACAAGTTCATTCCCCTAAGAATAGAGGCAAGGACAATAATAATAATAATAAAGGTTGTGTTGTTACTAATTGAGAGTATGGTTGTACTTGAGATTGTACTACTGTGAATGAAAACAAGCAAAGACATAAACTTATATATGCTAAATAATGAGTAACAACACAATATAAGAGAGCAAGATATAGGTTAAACTCTAGATACCATGCACTAGTGATAAGAATGTTAGATTTTACTGTAATGTGATAACATAGGTGCCTCAATTTCATAACAAAAGAAAAATCATGATGTGGATATTTTCTCATATTATGACAAAGTCAATATCAAAACTACAATAAATGAAGAATAATGAACTAGACAGAGGTGATCCTCAATCTAACATATCATGCAAAGAAGAGATAGGAAAATTGAGAGGAAGAGTGATGGTACTTGTGTTGAGAATGTGTTGGATTTAATAATGCAAGGCTCAAAAATTATCAATAGAATTGCCAAGCACTCAATGCTATGCACATGAAGGAAGTGTTGACTGAATGTGTTTAGAAATTTTCTTGCATGTGGGAGGAGGAAGAGTGATCAAATAGGATTTTATAAGCCACAAAAGTATATGCTCTTAGTTAGGTGGAAGAGAAGAAGGTTGAATTTTAATGAATGCATTTAGGAGAAGTAAACAGAGTAGGGAGAAACCCATTATGATGTGGAGAAAGTTATAATTTTTAAAAAGAAGAAATCATAGATACATCAAACAATGGAGGAGGGGATGTAGATAGATGAGAAGGTCAATAACTAAAACCAATTATAAAAAAGTGTGGTATTAGTTCCACAGGAACCATAACTCCTTGTTCCATTTACCCTAAACCATTTCTATTGTATCCATGTTTAGAAATAATTTTGTAATAGGCTCATAACGTGTCTATAAGAGAAGGAGAATCATCACTAGCCTTATAATGATGAGACATATATCCACATATTTTATAAGAAGTAGAAAAAATTATAAAAGTTCATTGATTCTAGCATGAGAATGTGGATCCTATTGAATGTGGGAATATCAAAGTTAGAAAGATCAACCTTATATTCACCAAGTCTAAAGGGGTGATGTCTAAGGATCCCCAATCATCACCACTACATGCATTAGAAGTAGAAGAAGAAATGGCATCATCAATAGAGCTTGACAATGGTGTTTGTGAATTTAATGTAGAACAAGGTACAAAAATATGAAAAGAATAATAATGCTTCACATGACTTGATTTAGCTTGTTGACAATGTTGAAAGGGGTCATGATCAACCTTATTTTTTATATTTACCATTATGAATGATTTTTTGGGACCAATTTAGGGTAGATAGAATTGTACCCATGGTGTGAATCTATGGTCTACTAAGAAGTGATAAATTTTTGAGCATCACATATATACCATAGTGGGCAATGTAATGGAGCCCAAATCAATAAGCAATATTATTATTCCAATAGATTTACTACATGTGTTATCAAATCTATAGATAGAAAGAATTGAAAGATAAATACAAGATGCTTCTATGTGAAGGTGGTTCAACATTTAGATGCACCATGTACATTGAGATTAGAACTATTGTTAATAATAGTATGCTTGCTACCCAAAAAATCAATACCAATAATAATGAGGAGAGGCCCATGCTACTTTTGAACTTTAGCAGGAGGGAGTTCAAATTGATGAAAGAAAATATTAGTAGTATTTCTATATGTTTAATCAAGTAAGGAAACTATCTCATTTATCTTAGCAGAAGATGGCACAAGGATGTTTTGTAAAGATTCTTGGCACAAGGATATTTTGTAAAGATTCTTGGAGCATCCCAATGATGTATAGGATAAGCTTGAATGAGATCATAGAGAGTGATATTAGCTAGTCTATCCTAGAGCTACTTAATAATAGCATACTCTTTGTTCTCTCCACACATGAGGAGATGGTGCAAGAAAAGGATTTAATGTAGGAAACAAAGCAAGGATAGGAGTAACTTGTTTGTTTCACTTAGTGTTACATATGTAGGCTATTGCATGGCAATCAATGTCCATAGGCACATTACACTTAATATCTTTAGCAATACAAGTAAAATAATTATGAAGCTAGGGATTATCATGAATACCTTGAACAATGATTGTGAGACAAGAAGGTGGGACTAGATAAGGAACCCCATGAATGATAATTTTATAAGTAGAAGAAATATTATGAACATTAATGAACTTATACAAAATTACCTTAGATGGGGTCCATAATTCTATTTAAAGTGATTAGATTAGTTAATTTATTAATGTATGTTGTAGGAGAAGAATCAGAAAGAGAATTCTCAACATCTAGATCCATGCAGGATTCAATGTGAGTTGAGAATCTTCATTTGAAAATGCTTCATCGCTAAAAGGGAGACAATTATATTCAAGAGAATATAAAGTAATGTTAAGAAAATGATCAATTATTTTATACTGTTACATTAAAATATCCTTGGATATAGGAGAAATTTTAAGATAGGGATCAAAAGAATAGAGTGGTATTGGAAGATTTAAATCACCATTACATGCATGAAATTGAATATTTTGAAAATTTTGAGTAAAGATAGAAAGTGATGTAAGAAAAGAGGATAATAAATTTATTTTAAAATTAGAAGGAATTTTAAGAAAGGTGTAGATAAAGTTGACTAAAAGAAGAAAAATCTTCTTATTTGAAGTTTTTTTCTTTTTAAAAGGAACATGTTTAAGAAGGTTTTAAGTGTACAACAACATAGTTTCTAAAATCTATCATAAAATTCAATCTACTTTTTGTATTGATAATAAGGTAACAAGATACAGTTCATAGAATGAGCATTCTAGCTCGTTTTACATTAGATTATACATTTTTAGCTTTCTTGGCAATGTCAAAATGTACATATAGACCTGAACAGGTAGCATGGTTGGTTAAGGGCTTTGGGTTCATCCCAAATAGGTCCCAAGGTCGACTCACACTCCTGGATGATAATGGTGTGGGTCGTGTCGAGTGCGGTCCGTACCTCCAGAGGACTAGTCTCGCCTCAACTCGCCTCCTCCTCCCCCAAAACCTAGCAAAAAAGTAAGACCAAGGCAAGGGTGGTTGAGTTCACTGGGCTGAGTCGCAAGACCTACGCGATCTGAACGCATGGTCTAGGGATACCTCTGGGTTATCCAAAAAAAAATGTACATATATATCCACAAAGTAGTTCAGTATTATCCCAGGAAGATACTTGTGTAGACAATTAAAAATGTCTCAATGGATCACATTGGCTAACTAACATCATTTCATCTTAAAACCCATCCTCTTTTCGCTTAATTGATTAAATTAGGCTAGCTATTTAATTAATTGCATCATTTGCTTCTATTAACATAATTCAATTTAATCAAGCTAATTCCCCCCTTTTTCAGACTAACATTTTGTCTCATTAAATTAAATAAATCAAACTATTTAATTTAATTCCCCAAGTCTTCTTATTTAATTAAATACCTCTAAGTTATTTAATTAAATGTCATTTCACCTTTCCCCATTCATTAAATCATTTAATTTAATGAATATCACTTTATTCTTCTAAATTCCCCTAATTGTGTGATTAAACCCTTGCTTAATTAGCAATTATCTAATTAATCTAATTTCCTCCCACTTGCAAGGGAATATTCCTCCTTTGTAAATTCCTCCAAAAGGAATATTCCTCCCCCTTTTGCACAATTAAAACTTTGTTTTAATTAACTAATTATCCTTTTCCTCCACCCATGAGAATATTCCAAAGAATATTCTCTCTCCTCAATCATTTGAAAAAGGGGAATATTCCTTTTTATCAACAAACTTACTTAGCTTCATATGCAAGTTAACTTTTGACCTCTTGTATAGGTCAAAAGTGTGTTTGTTTGAGGGAATGTGAACCCTTGATTAAATCCCATATTTCATTCTCATTCATTGATGAGAATCCATGATCCATGCCTCCAATTTCTTCCATCCTTGACTGTTCATTAGCCTTTTTTATCTCAAACCTCCATTTCTCATTTGTCCTCTTATAAATAAAGCACTATTTGGAGACAAATGAATCAATCTTTTAAAATTAGAGTTATGATGTTAAAATAACTCACACTCACACTCATATTTAGCACACATTTAACATCTTTTAGTTCATTTTAATTGCATTCAATAGCTCTAGTTTCCATTAATGGCTCTGGCATGATCACATAATGCATCCATTTAGCTTGTTTATTAATTAAGGTTTGAATCTTTTAGTTCAAATTCCATTTAGATTAGCTTAGCTTTTACATATATAGATCATTTTTAGCATAAAATCATATTAAAATAGCTTGCATCATGCTCATTTAGATTAAAATAATGTTTTCATACACATCTCACGACCGTTCCATCAATCAATTTTCTTCAATAAAACTGACTAGAACAAGTTCATTTATCCACGGGATTGGGAAAGGGTCACTGTTCCACATCAACGCAACACCACTCCCACAACAGGGTAAGTTTTGAATGGATTAGAGTAGGCATTTAAACACTTTCGTAGTTTAGAATGCTTAGTTTTGATAAATGTTTAGTTTAATCTTCATTTGATGGATCTTGTTGAGATTGGCATTAGTGGCTTCGTTATGCTTCAATTCTTCATGGATCAAGCATAATCAGCCTATATTAATCTATCAATCACATTTTGGCACTAGAAGGAGGGAATTACTAACTTTGATAATTTTTTCTTAAAAACTTCGTGAGTTGCAGGTTTTTGGGCTAGAGCGATGCTTTTGGAAGCTACAACGACGCTCTTTTTCACCAGAGTGACGCTATTATTCACCAGAGCGACACTACTATTCACCAAAGCAATGCTTTTGCAAAAGCATCGCCATAATTGAAAAAAGTGTCGCAATTTGCAAAAGGCGTCACTATATTGCTATAGTGACACTATGGTTTTATTGCTTTTATAGTATATCTTAAAATGGTCATATCTTGGTCATACGAAGGTCTTTTTTTAAGCTTTTTTTTTTTAAATGGGGTAGAATTTCATGCTCTACGCAATGGTATAGGTGTTTTTCAATTTTGGTGGAGTTAAATTTTCTATTTTTGCACCTAAATTCAAATCACATTACAACTTGGTCTAGGCTATAGGGTTTTAATGCTTAGTCATTTATCTAACCCTAACATCTTCTTGTTTTTTTTACTTCATCTAACATTTGGAACATGGATTGTAGGTTTGGAGAGGAGCATGGAACACTTAATTGAAGAAAAATGCATTTAAATCTTATAATTGTAACAAGTGTTTTGACACTTTTTGGGGCAATTATAACCCATTTTCATGCTTTTCACTTCATGTTGTAGGACCACACTAATTTTCAATTGGGTTTTAAAAAGAATGCTCAAACGAGACTAAAATTGAACCCTCATTTCATCATTTTACTTTGGGTTTAAAATTGAACAAGGCAACTTAACATTTTGTTTGGTGCATAAAATGAAGTCATCCTAGCTTTGGTGGTTAAAATTAATGAGTTTTAGATGTGTTTTGTGATTTACCACTTTGTAATTGAATGTGTATGTACTTCTCTCGCACCACTCGACGATCTTGAGAATCAGAAACATTCCTTGACATTTCGCATAATCACCCACATCTTTCAATTTGGATTAAAAATGAACCCCTTGTTAGTGTAGGGAAAAGGTGTGTTGTGTGTTCTCTCCTTGTTTCATACGAACTAGGATGATCTAACTACAAATGTACTTCCTTGTTTTTGTTTATCTTTAGAGGGCCTGCTTCCCCACTTCAAAAGGAGGGAACGACCCAAGTGGTAACAATCTAAAGCCAAGCTCTTTCAAGTCACTATATAAAAATGTGTTTATGATGAAAGTCATAAACAATAGGTGTGGATGCATCATACCGACAAGTGTCATCCATAGTACCTGTGTGGTACGTCAAAATCTCTTCTTAGGAAGGGACTGGGAGGCCTCTTGATTTTCCATAATCTTGAGCTAATTTTGCCACGTGTATGACCACCTTGAATGAAAGCCCTTATTAAGAACCATTGTTTAGAAGCCAAAAACCTTTATGCTTGTTGGTGCAAGAACGGTCATTTTGAAGCTACCCCACATTTGTACTATTGATTGTTGAAAAAAAAAAATCCTTAGGATCTTCAAGTTTTTAGGATTTTGAGATTTGGTGGTCCCGAGAAGTGTGTGTCGTGGAGGGGAGCTAGTGTCACCAAATCTATAACTGTTCGCATTGTCTTAGTGTTTGGAGAAATCAAAATGGGGATTTAGCAAGTAGTATCTTTGAACCTAGGATGCTAAAATGCTTGTGAGTTTGTTTAATAGTTTGATTGGTTCCAAAACATTACAAACAAACATTCCCAATCTTGAAGATTTTTATTTTTT
>VDFB02212136.1:0-11101 GCA_007258455.2 Sequoia sempervirens
TCATAAACCGTGGTTTTAGATTGACAACCAAGATCAAAAGCTAATGTAAATCTTTGTTGTTCCCTGCTAGCTCGCAGGAGGAAGATGAAGGTTGGTTAAAATCCACGAGGTCAACGAGATTGCGATGCGTAGCTCCAGCCATTCAGTTTGCAAAGTGCATAGGACCTACCAACATGGATTAATGTTATTGGTCATGAGGAAGGTGAACGATGCTTCGTTGGATGTCAAACCGAGTTAGCCCGAGATAAACCGTTTGATCTTCCAACTCTTCAGGACATCAGTGGGCAGTATTCAAAGTTGGAAAATGGCACATGGTGGTCATTTTATCGTACAACTGATGAAGCATTAATGAATTATTCCTTGCTTGTGTAGTCACATTGATCTCATTCTATGTGAAGATGTTGTTGGCAATCATGAAGGGTGATCTGCAGATTCTCATGCAGCTCTAGTTAAATGGTGATAGTACATACACCACCAAATTGCCATGTTTGCACATGCATTTTTACTAAGCATTGATGAAGGTTGCCATTACCTCGCACAATAAATACAAGAGGAATTAACTGCTAATAGTGTCATTCTTGTAGCAATTAGAGCACTTTGTGGGATGAGTCTAATCAAGTTTGAGTGCTTGTCTGATAAGATAAAATGAGTAAGTTAGTAAGGAGGTTTGTTCGTTTGAGCTCACAAAAGCTCAGTCTTGCTATTCAGGAAGGTGCTTTGGTTGACAAGCCCAGGCTTTTGCCCACTAGATGCAATAGAAGGTTGCAATTCCAGGACATTGCTGGTCAACTGGTAGATGACAAAGGCAAGCAGTCGGTGTGCTCTATTACTAGTGTCGGTAGGAAAATAAGGTATGGGCATCGCTCCTCTAGATGCCAACACTCTGCCATTGACCTTATGAGCAACACTTCTGATGATGTAACTGAGACCGACTCTAACTATTATCGGTATTTAGCTTGCTTCAATCATGGTCTGCCCTCTAATGAGGAAGTGATATCTGTGGTGCCATTGGCTATTAAAACCCCAAGCAGACGGATTAGAACTGTATTGGGCAAGGACAAGAAAGAAGAGGAGGCTGAGGGTCTACCATATTGGGCAACAACTAGAAGCGGGCGTGTATACCGGGGTCTGAGTGTTGGTAAGGGCAGGGTGGTGGGTAAATAAGAAGTTGTTGTGGTGCCTTCATGGCAATTTGGTTGCCTATTTTTTTTGCGTGGATAGCGACAAAGGGGATTTTGATGACAATTTGTGTTCCCTTTTCTTTTAGCTTTCCCCATTTCATGCACTATGTTTTGCAAATTCAACGTGTGGGAAGTTTTGAAATGAAATTCAAATGCAATGGAGATTTTGTTCAAATGAAAATTTGTGGTGAAATTACATTTGAGCCCGAAGCTTGTTGCTCCCTTGTCATATAAAAGGGAATTCAAGGCTCATTTGTAGCGAGAGAACTGATGAAAAGCTCTAGCTAGGTTTTGAGTTGAATATATGGGTAGAAAGATATATGTCCTCTGATGAGGAAGTGATATATGTGGTGCCATTGGTTGTTAAAACCCCAAGCAGACAAAATAGAATAGATAGCCTGATTTGAGTTTTGGATGAATATATGCAAATTATCTTAAATTGTATACAAATAAGACTTATAAGCATGAATAAATGTATAATTATAATATATTTTCTCTCCTTATGTGGATTTGAGTGAATTTTGAATGAAATGTTAATGATGTCATTCTTCTTTTGAGAATTTGTTCAATTGTGTGTCTATGTTTTTGCTTTGATTCAAGAAAATCAATTAAATGCTTAAATGGAGTCATAAGTTTACAATTGTTTACAAAGGATTTGATAAGTAGTAATATATTAGAGAATTGAGCTCCATAATGCAAGGTATTATATAAGTAGTCCATTCTATTAAATTCTTGGGTCATTTATGCTAACGGTAAATGGGTAACTAAATATTTAACTGACAAAGAATAAAAAGAATAATATGTAAATGGGTCCTCACTCACTCCCTCTATCTCTCCCCTTAACCCTAAACCCTTAGCCTTAAACTCTAAACCCTTAATATTAGGTGTGTATTAAAACATTATAAAAGTATAAATTTTTGGAGTTCTATTAGGAATTGAATGATAAATGGCGATGAATGGGAAAATCTAAGGCACTTTAATATTTTCAACTAAAAAGTTAGAGTTCAATTAGGATTAGTGTTCACTTAGGGTTAGGTTTAGGGTTCAATTAATGTTCAATTTGGGTTAGGATTGAGGATGAGGTTGGGGTTTAATTAAGGTTATGAATTCAATAAGAGTTCAAATAGGGTCAAGGATAAGGTTAGGTTGGGGTTAAGAATTAGTGTTAGGGTTAGTATTAGAGTTAAACTATAGTTCAAAGTTAGGGTTATGGTACAATTAGGACTACTGTTCAATAAATGTTCAATTAGGGTTAATACTTAATTAAGGTTAGTTTTAAAGTTCAATTAGGGTTTGGGTTAGGGTTGGGATTATGAATCAAGTAGGTTTGGGTTAGGGGTTTGATTAGAAGTTAGGTTCTAGGGTTTAGTTAGAGTTAGGGTTAGAATTGGAATTGAATTCAGTGTAGCCAGTGGTCAGTCTAGTGGGTGAGTGTTCAATTAGGAGTGGGGAGTTAGAGTCCAAATAGGGTTAGGGTTTAACTAGGGTTAGGATTAGAATAGAATAAAAGTTGTGTTTAATTATGATATCTAGAATTTAGTATAATTTTGAAAAATGAAATGATTTGGACACAAAGAAAAATAGAAAAGTTGATTTTATATAGATCTTATTTGTTAATTTATTCTAAAATTCTGAGTAATAATTGTTTAATTAATATAAATGAATATTTAATTTAATTTAATTGTATTGTATTAGATAACTAGTAAAACTAAATAGATAATAAATATTTTGTGGATTTTAAAAATTAGAATTTAGTTTAATTTTATTTGTAATGTCAAATATTAAAATTTTAGATTGAAATACTTAATTGATTTTAAAATATTTATAATTAATGTTCAATTTATAAGCTAATATTAAGACATTAATAAATATAACCGACATAATGTTCGCAGGGGACTTTAACTTTCTTGGGAGAAGTTTATTGAATGGTAGTGTATTTTTATAAAATGAATATGTCAAGAATTGTTTTTAGATAATACTACATGTGATTTTTTCATATGTTATTAATTGTAGATTAAAATTGATAATAGATTTCCTTCCTTCTTTTGCATTGTAGCTACTGCATAATATATGGCCTTAAAATCTATTCATATTTTGAGCTTTTTCTAAACTATATACAACAGACATTAACAAAAAAATTTGTTATGCATTTTTTCCAAACACAAATCCTTAGAATTCTTAATTTGTTACTTAGGTTAATTATTTATTGCAATAAATAAATATAGACTAATATATATATTATGGATTTGAGGGAAAATATTTAAATATTTAAATATATAGAAAAATTTAAATGCAAGGGATTCAAGTACATACCTTTGCTTTTTTTAATGTTGATGAAGATACAAATCTTGATGAAGTGCCAAATTTGATGACATGATATAAAAAACTGGAATATCTTTGCTCTATGTGGCGCTTGAAATTTTGTACAAAACTATAACTAACTCTACGTCAAATTTGTGACTTTGGACCTATTTTGCATCAATAAATATGAGCTTTGACACATGCCTCCTAATCTAGCATACAATATGTACTTAAATTCTCAAAATAGTTGGGAGTAGTGTTGAGATTGGTGGATCTTTGGGAAGGTCCAATGCTTCACCTTTCTATCTCTCCCTATAGATAGAGGTAGAGATTAATATAGAATGAGAGAGGCAAAGGGATAAAAATAGATAGAGATATAGAGAGAGATAGAGGGAGAAATAAATATATAGAGATGGGGAGATGGGGGATATATATATGAAGTATGGAAGATAGTCTATATAGGGAGAGAGAGAGAGAGATAAGTAGAGAAAGATATTAATATTTTATTTTTTGAAAAATATGTAATTTTTAAACCATTTTCCTATATATTTAGTATTAAGATTTTTACATCTTTTAGCAATTCAATATATAATAAAAATAAAATATAGTTAATAATTTAATTAACTAGCATACCTATATTAATTAATAATATATGTAAAACACGCCGAGAGTTATCTTTATCAAGCTGCCTATTGACTTGAAAAAATGCTTACATTTTCATGAATATGAATTTGGAAAGCAATCAATTTGATTTCATTATTGTTTGTTTCATTGTTTATCTCAATTCCCATATATAAGGGTACACATTGAAATTTGAAATCATAACAACTTGTCTATAACAACAATCAACCAAGAACAATAAATTTAAAAGCAAAAATGTTCATCAATCATTAGATTTAGTATTGACAGCATCAAAGAAGTATATCATGACAAAATGGCATTAACTAACTTAGATATATCTGTTGAAAAGGACCTTTTGTATAATGTGTGAAAACTTAACATCATCTTGTTTTTCATGCTTCAAAATGTTCAATTCTTTTGTTATTACACCCATAATTTCTTCTACCACTTCTCCAAAAGTTGTAATCCAAGTGAATGAAGTATGGTCTTCCACTTTGCATTGAAGTATATATTTATAATCACATTCAGGGAAAGTTTTATCACATCTTCCATAATACCACTAACCATTTTCATTAGTGTTTATCTTCTTTTTGCAGTGCCTATCTCCAATTTTCAAGGGGAATGTTGTATAACAAGAATTTATACCTTAATGAAGATAAGGTGGCTTTTTATCACTATCCAATAGGTTTACGAGTTGGCAAGGTCTTGATCCACATGTTGTGAGATACTAGGGTTAGGAACAAATAGGGTTAGGGTTGGGGTTCAATTAGAAGTTTAATTAGGAGGGTTAGATTTCAATCGGGGCTAAATTTAATTAGGGTTACTTAGGGTTCAATTAGGGTTAGGGTTAAGGTTATGGTTTGGGCTAAATCAGGGTTAAGGTTGAATTAGGATAAGTGTACACTTACGGTTATTGTTAGACTTAAGATTGAACTTAAGATTTACTTATATAGTATTTTGGATAATAGAAACAATTTTGATTGATTTAATATTTTCTAAATTCATTATTGAATTTAAATCTTATAATTTATTCTCTAAATTCATTATAGAAACAATGTATGAGAATTTATTCTATTGATTTTGAGGGTGAAAGTGTGGCTACATATATAAGGTTTCTATACATAGTATTTGTAGGAGAATGGTATCTCTATTTTGAATTATTCTAAACGTTGTTTCTATGTAGTATTTTTTAAATTCATTTTGTTGTTATACTCTATAATTGGTAGTTTATATATTGTACTTTCTCTATACATGTGATATTTGTAGAGATTGGGGACACTAATAGAACCTTCCTTATTTTTTAAAGACTAGAAATGTATGAAAAGGGTGACAACATGAAAACCATGAAATAAGGGTGTAAAAATTTAACATAGTAAAAATGGCCAATCATGTGCCAAAATGAAAAAAACCATTTGTTGTTACTCTAATATTTCAACCACATACTAAATTACCAAGTGCATTTTATAAATGTATCATGCAAGTGGAGCACAATATTGGGAATCAATGTGAATGATTCTCATCAAGAAATTAGACAAGCTTTGAGATTGAAGGACCCAAGCTCTTTGTAGTTTTTCAATGAAGATTTAATTAGCCACTAATAGGAACAATAAGAAAAATAGAGATAGAGGGAAAATAAGATTCAACTATTGGTCAATTTTTGTTCAATATAAGTTGTATTTTAAATCATTATGTGTTGTTTTATAACAACAAATAGATTTTATACTTCAACTATTAGTCCATATGTGTTGGAAACATAAAATAGAGCACTTAGAGACAAAACTTTGAAGTTCCATCACTACCCATAACCCTAAACCTAAACCATTAACCCTTAACCCTTAAACCCCAAACCCTTAAACCCTCTACCCTCTATCTCTCTCTCAAGTCTCTCCCTCCTACCCCCTCTCCCTCTCTCAGGTCTCTCTCTCAAGTCTCTCCCTCCCACCCTTCTCCCTCTCTTGGGTCTTTCTCTCGCTCACTCCTCCCTCTCTTAAGGTCTTTCTCTCCCCCCACTCCCTCCCTCTCTCTATCTCTACTCCAACTATCTTCAATATCCTACCCCCTCTCCCTCTCTTGGGTCTCTCTCTCTCACTCACTCACTCCCTCTATCTCTATCCCTCACCCATAACCTTGTAAACCCTTAAACCATCTACCCTCTACCATTAACCCTCCCTCCCTCTATCTCTCCTCCTCCCTCTCTCTCTCTCCAATTCTCTCCTCTAGCACCCCTCCCTCTCTGAGGTCTCTCTCTTACTCATTCACTCTATCTCAAGTCTCGCCCTTCTACCCCTTCTCCCTCTCTTAGGTCTTTCTCTCACTCACTCACTCCCTCTATCTCTCGATCCTCTCCATACCCTTAAACTCTAAACCCTTAAACCCTCTACCCTTAACCCTCCCTCCTTCTATCTGTCTCCCACTCCCTCCCTCTTTCCTCTTTCCATCTTCAATCTTCATATTATGTTTCTTTGCCTTCTAATTTTGCATTTTAAATGAAAAAAATTGGTTTTACACCTTATTTAAGTTATTTAATCCTTGATTTTTGTCTCCAATAGATTTATTTAAAACTATAGACACCATCCAATTAGGCATTTGGGAATCAATGTGAATGATTCTCATCGAGAATTGAATAAGCTTTGAGATTGAAGAGTTAAGCTCTTTGTAGGTTTTCAATGAAGATTTAATTAGCCACTAATAGGAACAATAAGAAAAATAGAGATAGGGAAAATGGAAGATTCAACTATTGGTCCATTTTTTGTTAGGTATAAGTTGTATTTTAAATCATTATGTGTTGTTTTATAACAACAAATAGATTTTTGTGTTCAACTATTAGTCCATGTGTGTTGTTTTATAAAATAGAACACCGAACAAAGCTTTGAAGTTCCATCACTACCCATAAGGGGTGAGGGTAGAGAGGGTTTATTAGGGTTAAAGGGTTTAGGGTTTAGGGTTAAGGAGACAGATAGAAGTGAGTGAGTGAGAGAGAGAGACCTAAGGGAGGAGAGGGGTAGGATGATGAAGATACTTGAGAGAGAGAGAGAGGGAGGGAGTGGAGAGCAGAGATAGAAGGAGGAGGAGGTTAAGGTCTGAGGGGTAGATGGTTTAAGGGTTTAGAGTTTAAGGGTTTAAGGTTAAAGGGTGGAGGGATAGAGATAGAGGGAGTAGGTGAGTGAGAGAAGACCTAAGAGAGGGAGAGAGGGGTAGGATATTGAGAGATAGTTGAGAGAGATAGAGATAGGAGGAGTAAGGGAGAGAGAAGGAGCCACAAGAGAGTGGTGGAGTGAGAGAAATACCTAAGAGAGGGAGAAGGGGGTAGGAGGGAGAGACTTGAGAGAGATACACGAGAGAGAGGAGAGGGGTAGGAGGAGAGACTTGAGAGAGAGAGAGGGTAGAGGGTTTAAGGGTTTGGGGTTTAAGGGTTAAGGGTTAATGGTTTAGGGTTTAGGGTTATGGGTAGTGATGGAAATTCAAAGTTTTGTTATGAGTGTTCTATTTTATAAAAACAACACATATGGACTAATAGTTGAACACAAAAAATGGACCAATAGTTGAACACTATAACTTTTTGAAAATCCTTCACATTTAATGGGAAAATACATGTTATTTATTGTGCTCACCTTTTATATTTGTAATAGGACAAACTATTAATATAAAATTATCCAATGCTTGTACTGATGGAACTTCAAATTTTGTTCCTAATGTTTCACTCATGCCCTACCTTATGTCACTCTGCTTTCATGGTGTTGGAAAATTTCTTAGGGCTGGGGTTTTAGCTTTGTCTTCATCTTAAACCCTTATGTTTATGTAATGCCTTAGTTGGGATCTATTTCACTGTTACCTTTTTTGAAGGGTTTTAAAAACATCTTATGTGCATCTTTCCGTCTAGGCCTAGTCCCTTTGGTCTTAATATTTTATTTCCTCCGTGGGTTTTATTTTCCTAAGTCCTGGTTGGCCCTGTGCTGAACGCTTTTAAAAAAAATTGTCATTGTTTTCCATCCGCCTAGTAATGTCCCCTTGCCCTTTAATGAATGTTTTATTTTTTCAGAAGGATGAAATTTGCGTTGTCGTCGATCAAAATTCCTTCAAGATCAACGGTTGCCCGCCATCCCGTGATCGGGAATTGTAGGATGGCGATATCATGGGCGGGCGACACATGTCCCATTTGTGGATCAAATTTGCGCGACTATTCATCAACTGTCCTTTGATCTGAGTTGTTCCCCGCCATCCCACGATGGTGCTTTAGTTGATTGTGAAATCATGGGCGGCTGCCACGTGGACTGTACAAGGTGGGGCCCGAGGAAATTTTCCATTCGCCTAGTAATGTCCCATTTCCCTTTAATGAATGTTTTATTTTTTAGAAGGATGAAATTCGCGCTGCCGTCCATCAAAATTCCTTCAAGATCAATGGTTGCCCGCCATCCCGTGATCGGGAATTGTAGGATGGCGATATCGCAGGCGGGCGACATGTGTCCCATCTAGGGATCAAATTTGTGTGACTGTTCATCAACTGTCCTTTGATCTTAGTCGTTCCTCGCCATCCCGCGATGGTGCCTTGGTTGATTGTGAAATCACGAGCAGCTGCCACGTGGACTGTACAAGGTGGGGCCCAAGGAAATTTTCCATCCTCCTAGTAATGTCCCCTTTCCCTTTAATGAATGTTTTATTTTTCATAAGGATGAAATTCGCGCTGCCGTCGAGCTTAATAAGTTTTAATAATTTTTAGTCATTTTAACGATTTTTTTTTTTGATAAAGATAGGTATATTTAGACTTTTGATGGCTTATGTACAATTATGCATATTCTTTTATATATTATATTTTTTTGCAATATCATGTTATTCTTGATTAATCACATTATTTGTTTTGTTGAAAAATATTTTATCTTTACTTTACATCTATGATAATTCCAAAATTATCTAATTTAAAAATTATAAATAAAAACTTATTTTTATTAATCTCTTGAAGTACCTAGGTCCTAATCTTTTGTAGATTAATAACTATCTAAATAACTGGCTGTTTATTTTATTTCTATAAAATTTTGTCTCATGTCTATTGAAATTTATGAGATGGTAATGTAATTCTTAGCACAACACTCTTAGGAATTGGGATTTATTTTCCCTCTATCTCTATTTTTCTTATTGTTCCTATTGGTGGCTAATTAAATCTTCATTGAAAACCTACAAAGAGCTTGGGTCCTTCAATCTCAAAGCTTGTCTAATTTCTTGATGAGAATCATTCACATTGATTCCCAATATTGTGCTCCAATTGCATGATACATTTATAAAATGCACTTGGTAATTTAGTATATGGTTGAAATATTAGAGTAACAACAAATGGTTCTTTTCATTTTTGGCACATGATTGGCCTTTTTTACTATGTTAAATTTTTATTTTCACTTTTATTTTCATGGTTTTCATGTTGTCAAATTTTCATACATTCCTTAGTCTTTTTTTAAAAATAAGTGAAGGTTCTATTAGTGTCCCCAATCTTGCTAAATATCATGTATAGAGAAAGTACAATATATAAACTACCAATTATAGAGTATAACAACAAAATGAATTTAAAAACTTCTACATAGAAACAATGTTTAGAATAATTCAAAATAGAGATACCATTCTCCTACAAATACTATGTATAGAAACCCTATATATGTAGCCACACTTTCACCCTCAAAATCAATAGAATAAATTCTGATACATTGTTTCTATAATGAATTTAGAGAATAAATTATAAGATTTAAATTCAATAATGAATTTGAAAATATTAAATCAATCAAGGTGTTTCTATTATCCAAAATACTATATAAGTGAAATCTTAAAGCTCAATCTTAAAGCCTAACAATAACCCTAAGTGAACACTTATCCTAATTCATGTAACCCTGATTTGGCCAAACCATAACCTTAACCTAACCCTAATTGAGACCTAACCCTAATTAAACTCTAGAATTGAAAATCTAACCCTAATTAAACTCTGGCGTGAGGTGGACCCCAACCCTAACCCTATTTGTTCCTAACCCGTTATCTCACAAAATCACAGGGATCAAGACCTTGCCAACTCTGGTAAAACCTTGTTGGATGAGTGATAAAGAAGCTACCTTATCTTTTCAATGAATTGTAATTTTTGTTATGCAACGTGCCCTTGAAAGTGGAGATAGTCAGCGCAAAGAGGTGAAACACTATTGAAGTGGTCGGTGGTATTGTGGAAGATGTGATAAACTTTCCCTAAATGTGATTATAAATATATACTTCAATGCAAAGTGGAGACCATGCTTCATTCGCGGATTACAACTTTTGAAGAAATTGGCGAGAAGAAATTATGGTGTAACAACAAAGAATTGAACATTTTAGGCTTATGAAAAACAAGATGATGTTAAGTTTTCACACATTATACAAAAGGTCCTTTTCAACAGATATATATAAGTTAGTTAATGTCATTTTGTCATGATATATTTCTTTGATGCTATCAATACTAAATCTAATGATTGATGAACATTTTTGCTTTTAAATTTATTGTTCTTGGTTGATTTTTGTTATAGACAAGTTGGTATGATTTCAAATTTCAATGTGTACCCTTATATATGGGAATTGAGATAAAAAATGACACAAACAATAATGAAATCAAATTGATTGCTTTCCAAATTCATATTCATGAAAATGTAAGCATTTTTTCAAGTCAATATAGGCATCTTGATAAAGATAACTCTCGGCGTGTTTTACATATATTATTAATTAATATAGGTATGCTAGTTAATTAAATTATTAACTATATTTTATTTGTATTATATATTGAATTGTTAAAAGATGTAAAAATATTAATACTAAATATATGAGGAAGTAGTTTAAAATTACATATTTTTCAAAATAAAATATTAATATCTTTCTCTACTTATCTCTCTCTCTCTCTCCTCTCTCTATGTCTCCTTATATAGACTATCTTTCCATATCTCTCTCTCTCTCTCTCTCTCTCTCTCTCTCTCTCTCTCTCTCTCTCTTTCTCTATATATATA